>JAWZYV010014781.1:0-142050 GCA_038373885.1 Cheiracanthium punctorium
GAGCAAAAAACCTCACATGACAAAATTCCAATTGGGGAATCTTTGCAAAATATGCTTTTTTGGGAACTACTTATACCAGAAGCTAAAACACCAATAATAAAAAAAAAATGTAGTTTTCTTGCATCTGCCCATAAAATCTCTGGCGATTCTTTTAGTGCTCGTCTCGTAGATTGCATCATTTAATGCATCCCCCGAAGTTGCTGCACATAAAGCCACCCCGGATATGCAATTACATATCCCTCCAAATGTTTACCGGCTGCTTTAGCGAAAACGCCTGGCATTAGAGTCAGTAATTTATAAGGCGGTGAGATTTTTGCGATATTATGCCCATAAAAAGGAGATAGGAATACCTCATAAAATCATTTTCAGAAAGGAGGGATTAAATGAAACAGCAAATAAACGAGATTACTCTGTTTGTGCTGCTCCGTGCAGATGTTTGATATATTTGGGAAATGTAAATTTCTCCGAATTCCATGTCATGAAATATGGTTTGCGATTCCTTAAATGTATATACAGGATGTATCAAGAATCTGGTAACACTCTTTAACCCTTTGAGGCGTAACCCTTTCCCAATGCTCAAAACAGGGCAGCCGTTGCCATCGCTCGACTGAACTACCAGTGTGACGGCACAGCCAGCTGTCGTCAAAAAAGGGTCTCTTAGATCTGTGGCACGCTATGATCGTTTCGATCGTCCGCCATCTTGCTGGAAGTTAAGTCGAGCGATGGCAACGGCAGCCCTGTTTTCAGCATTAGGCAATCTATCCTGCCGTTCTCGCATACTTCTATTTTTCAGCAGATGTCAGTGTTGTTAAAAATAATCGTGGCCATTTTTTTACGGTAAATGACGTGCTAAAAAGTAAATCATTCTCGCGGAGCTATGTCACCCACAACTATTTTTATAGAAATCCAATCTATTCTTCGTGACTGGCGACAGTCAAAATGTCAGAGTTTGGTGTTCCCTGTGCAAGAACACTGCGCGTTAAAGGGTTAATTCTTTATCTAGAAAATTTTATCATTATATCCTGAAAAGTGTCAGAGGTATGAAGATAATTATAAACTTACTCAAACCACTTTTCAATGGCTCTAAGGAAAAGCAATCACGTCGAATGATCGCATTTTAGGAGTCGTACAGAAATGAAGAAAAATAAATGGTTTTTTTTTTTTTTTTTTACTCTAACAATAAACGTTCACAGTCAAATTCACGTATAGTCCCCGATCATCTTTTTATAGGTTACTGAGACGTTTTCTGATGGAAGGCTGAAAGTTTGTTCATCACCTCATTAGTGTAGGGGGAAACATTTTATTAATTGAGATTTTTTTTAATGGGGGTGGGGGTCGTGTTAAAATTTAAAAAGTGTAACTTTTTTAAAATGAACGAGAGGAATTTTTTCTTAACCCATTTGTGCCTGGATATTTTTGCGACTTTCTTCGATTTTTACTGATAACAGTAATAATAGATAAATTTCTGATGTCAACTTCTTGAACAAGGGATGATTTCTTTAAAAATCATTATGCATAAAAATCGAAATATCAACATCCTACTTGGTTATGTTAAAATATTTTGTAGAGTGGAGGCTCAATACTCACGAATAAAGGCTAGGAAAAATAAATAGCTTTTTCGAGTAATAGTGAAAATGCCGTCCCAAAAAAGGGACACTAGGCATAAATGGGTTAAAGTAGATATGCAGGGGGACATACAGGAATGGCGCAAGAAGCTTTTACACTAAAAGACACTTTCGGTTACTTGTGCTGCCCTCTATCAGGAAAATAAATAAATAAAAATAAAATAGCTTGTGATTTTTGTGATGAGACAAACAAGATTTTCTAGTATTTATCAGTAAAATCAGTATAGTAAATAGTATAAATAACTCCCGGAATAACCACTAAAATTCATAGCCGAAGCTCAAAGTACCAACTGCATTCAAATGAGTGTTTAACAGAACAGGAGAACAATAACAATTATTATTGCGTTCGCTTCCAGTGAAGCCTCGCTCCATGAATATTCAAAAGGAATGCAAGCTGTAACGGCCTGCAGTCATCTGAACTCATCGGAAATGCAGAAATGTGTGGAAGTTAATCAAGCGCGTTCAAAACGGCCGCATTTATAATTGCTTTTAATGAAATACATATTGATGTGATTATGCTTCGTACACCTCTCAGTATTGCTTATGATAGCCGCAGAATTATGTAAGCGCTGTTTTAAATCGCTTAATGCTGGCCTCAACACAATGGGAGTTCTACTGAACTTTGCTGTTGTACTGCAGTATTTTAAAGCGTTGAAACAATGTATACAAATCAACGGATTTATATTTATGAGGTGAGTTGGGAGGGGGGAAAACGAAGGTAGGTTTGGCGGAGCTATTCTGATTGGTTAGGAATCGGTGGAGTGAGGTGTATATATAAGCATTGTAGGCTTCGTTTGCCTAAGAATAGATAATTCAGATATTTCCCACATAAAACAGTCACAAATAGCTCTTATAAGTGTCTTTTAGTCTCCAAAAGATGATCCGACAAGTAGTGTGGCGAAAATTGCTTCTGCGAATTGTATTGACGTTATTTAGAAAACAAAAATATATTACTCTCTCAAATATCCCCCCCCAAATAAATAAATAAATAAATAAATAAAAAATAAAAGCACTGAAGTGCCATATATCAAAAGCGTATTATAATCCATGTGAAGACCCTATTTGCCTATGTTACAAGGTGCACCATAATCCATGCTTCGGCATCGTTTGTCTTCCTCGTTCCAAAAACACTTCTTCAGAATTGAAATCCACATTAAAATTGTCTACTGAAAGTCTTATAATCTTTCCCAGGCGTATTCTAACTATACATCAGTGGTGGCTTCTCCATTTGAGCACGTGAGCACGTGAACCCCCAAAGGAAAAACTGAAAAATAAACACACTGACAAATTGCATTTAAGAAATATATATATATATATTATATATTAAGAACATTTCTAGATTTTTGTGAATTTAAAACATTATTCTCTCCATCTCACCCAACTATCATTAAATACGCTTATAACTAGCGCACAATATTGTAGGTTACTACAGTACAAACACAGTATAGTCACAAAATAAATTTCGTAAATTAAATATGCAGATATGATGCAACTTACAAATTAAAATATATTTGCGTTTACAGCAGTTAAAGGAAAACAATGCACGCAACTGTTAGAAAACAAGTCATCTTTGGTCTTGCATTTCGTCACCAAGATAAGTTTCAGCAAAGGCGTTGTCCTGATTCATTTTAGTTCGTTCTTTTTTTTTTTTTTTTTTTTCAAAGGATAATATTGAAAAATGTAATTGCTTTTGCTCCGAAACACTTATTTTACTCCCATCTTAATTATTTACACTAATTTTAAAAAAAAATTCTAGTGAAGAATGATAAAAATGAAAATAATAAGAAAATGGGAAAAAAAAAGGATTAACTAACCGAACCATAGCAAACCAAGGGAGAATCCGGAAGAGATAACCGCAAAAAAATGGTCCGTGCGCGCACTGAAATGTGCGAATGATATCAGCAGTGCCTTACTTCCGCCTCAACTCTCTCCGCTTCTGTTCTCATAGAACGGTTCAGAAGGGCATTTCTCCGATCGCACGTGCGATCGAGGAAATACTGTGCTTTTGTAACCTTACAATACAGTGAGTTAGCTATAATAAGCGTATTTAATAACAGTGGGAGGTGGAGAGAGAGTAAAACTCACGTTTTAAATAAACAAAAATCTAGAAGCGCACTTAAATATATACAAGGAATGGCCTTACGCCATCCTTTGTTGAAATGATCAACACTACACCAGGCTTCTAGGTTGAATAGTTTATTTCAAAGTTCGGACAGAGGGCAGGAGTCAGGCCGGCGATCTTTTTAGTTCCGTGGCTATCTTTCCTCTTTACATTGTGATCTCGAAAAGCTAATAAAAAGATTCAAGTTCCAAAATCCTAAAAAAGCTCCCGAAATTTCCGTGCTGATGCTTAAATACTCCCCTAGTTACTAGAGATGAGACGGGCTCAGCCCGAGCCCGAAAGCCCGAGCCCGAGCCCGGGCCCGACTCGGGCTCGGGCTATGTAATTCAAGATTGCGTTTGGGCTCGGGCGGGCTCGGGCTCGTGAAAAAATTCTCCTTTGTTGAACATACTCTTTGAAACAGATTTTAAGAAGTGATTCATGGGATAAATAAACGTACTTATTTCAGAAAATAGCGGCACGGGGGACTAGAAGGTGTGTGAAGCTCCAAAATTTATTGTATCCTATTAATGAAGTAGTTATTTTTTTTTTGTCTTTAGCTGAAATTTCGGGCTCGGGCTCCAACTTTAATAATATTGCTCGGGCTCGGGCGGGCTCGGATTAATAGTCTTCGGGCTCGGGCTTCAAAAAATGAGCCCGAACTCATCTCTACTAGTTACTACACCTGCTGGCAGGGCCCAGCACGATCGCGAAGGCGTTACTCTCAAACGTAATTAGTTAACTGGATTGTCAATCAAGACATGAGAAACACCTGCACTAAAAGCGCGCTGCAACGAAACCACAGAAAACTGCAAATACTGCTAAATCAACAATTTTACTCCTTATGGAGCTTCAAAAATCGTCTCCGAGCGTAATATTTGTATGGCCGAGAAACAAACTTTACAGTAAGAGTAACCGAGATTAAAGAAGGCTTTTTCAAATAACATTAAATTAAATTAGGAAAGTTTATTTTATTATTACATATATATATATATATATATATTTTATATATACATATATATATATATATATATATATATATATATTTTATATATATATATATATATATATTATATATATATATATATATTAATTTTTTTTTATTTGTATTTATTTTTTAGTTTTTCCCTCTGGGGGTTCACGTGCTCATGTGCTAAAATGAAGGAGTCGCCACTTCATGTAGATAGATCACTTTTCAATCTACTTACAAACCATTATGATATTTTTTCTTAGTAAAAGATGTCTTATTGACATCAAGTTGTATCACATTTAAGTATACATACAAAAAAATAAATTTAGCTATCATATTATTTTTTATTGGAGCATTTCATATTATTTTTTATTGGAGCATTTCGTTGATAATTTAGTTGAAATTTTAAAATTGGACCAAGTACTATTTAATAAATGCGAGTACAATGAATTACTTTATACGTAAGTAGATTTCTTTTTTAAAATAATGCATGCTAACTGACAAATAGAAAGCAATAAATCATATTCTAATGCATTTGACTTTCTCCTTTTACAAGCAATGAAACTTCTCAGCACTGAACGCGACATTCTAATTTTCTTTCTCCCTGTCGCCTCACGACAAACGTTATGCAAAATGGCACAGGCGGCCAGAGAAATCGATGCCACTTTAATCATCCTTATATTTTATTATACACTTGCGAGAACATGCTATCATTCAACGTCGTGCTCTGCATTTTTCGAGGAAGACGAAGTTGAATAAATTTAAAAAAAAGAAAAGCTGTTATTATTCTATTCTATTCTTTTTTTTTTTTTCGTGCCGAGTTGTATCAAACCCCGGAACCAATGGAAAAGAAGTCAATGGTGGAAGGAAGATAACAATCACTCCGAATATAAGAAAGAAAGATAGGTATGCGATAAAATAAATAGGAATATAAAGGAGCAGAAAGGATTGCTTTTAAAAGATTTTCATTTTTTTTTAATGTAGAACGCAGATTTAGTGTTTGTTTTTGAGCGTGCTGTATCGATTCACCTGAAATGGAAATGATTAAAAGTATTGGGTTGTTGGCCGAAAGGTTCCTTCTTTTTGTGTTCTTCCGTCAGATAGATATTAAAGTGAGCAGACGATATTGGGATTTGAAAAAAAGAAAATTGGAAACTCATATTGGCAACAGGCAAATGAGATTTTGTTCTAGATAAATCTTTCGAATGAAATCGTTTTATGTTTAATATTGAAGATGTGCTGTTTTAATATTGAAGATGAACAACGAGAACTATCATTTTTGGCATATCATTTTTTTTTTAATTAATAAAAGTAACGCACAAAAAAAAATGGTGTTTGAAGGTAAAATTATTTAAATGTCTTGCTAAGTATCAGGTTGTAACGAAAGTTTTCCGCCATATCTGCCTGAAAAAACTAACTTCTAACTCCTTAGATAATTAATTTTGAACTTTCGGTACCAAACCTGCACAGTGTCACATGATACAACAATAGTACTTAAAGCTGTACTCGTAATTCGTTGATATTATGTAGCTGACTTTTTGCAACACAAATGGAAGTAAATGATGGTTCTAATCCTCTAGAGTGATAGTTCCATTTGGGACACCTTATACTTAACGATAACTATATTTTTTTACAGATTTCACAACACAGTGCTATAAAGTAAGCCTCTTTCTTTCAAATGCCAAAAATCGTTTGACAAAATAGGAGCCAATACGCCAACGCGAACTGTGTGCTGACGATGTTTGCGGTGGCGGGAAACTTTCGTTACAACCTAATACAATCTTTGTAACTGTAAACACATAATTAACTTCGTATCTAAGTATTAGAAACTATTTTTGAAAAATTATCATTTTAAAGATGCAGGACTGAATTATCTTTAAATCATCATTTTAAAACATTATCACATTTTCAAAAGAGAAAAGAAAAACAGAATAAATAAAAATATCTAAAACCACGTGTAGGGGGATTGCTTATATACATTAACTGGATAAACGTCAGTAAACTTTAAGTATTGTCATGGATGGCATAAACTATCCCTAACTATAACGAACACGTTTTATTTTTCATTCACAGAACATTTACGCAGACACAGTGGCAGCTCAGCGTTATTTAATATTCACAAAATAAATTTCGAAAATTAAGTATGCAGATACGACGCATCTGACAAGTTAAAAGACGCATTTGAGTTGCTCCAAAATTAAAGGAAAACAATTAAAAGAAAATTCCAGAGATGTATTGTATGGAACTAGGAGACAAATACGGCACACTCATGGATTACGATACACTTTCCAACGTAATGGAACAGGGAAGGCAAATAGGGTGGCTCATGGATTATGGTACACTTTCCAACATAACAAACAAGGAAGAAGAATAGGGGTGACACATGGATTACGGTACACTTTCCAACGTATTGTAACAGGGAAGACAAATAAGGATGACACATGGATTATGGTACACTTTCCAACGCAATGAAACAAAGAAGATCAATAGTGTCAACCCAAGCATTATGTTACGATTTAATATATATCGCTTTAGTGCGTGCTTAAAATATTATTTTATTTTATTTTATTTATTTATTTATTTATTCACGGGCCGGCACTTGCATATTAGACGTTGTCCACTGCAACAGTCCGAAAGTATTGTGAGCTTTTTATTATGGGGGCACCCAAACGGCAGCTACCGTTACCCCCTATGAAGGGACGGAGGAGTTAAAATCCATGCCCAAGCTTAGATTCGAACCCGGATCCAAGGCTTCTTAGAATGGCACTACAAACGTGGCGTACTTAAAAGTGTTTCAGAATTTTTTTTTTTTAACCTTCAAGTCGGTCGAGTGCATAAGGCACTGAACATGGTAGACCAGGGGCGTAGCAGAGGGGGGGTTAGAGGGTCTTAACCCCCCCCCCCCCGCCATGAGAAAATTTTTGCCATACAAAATGTATATTCTTCACTACATTATCACACATATGTATACATATATATGAGTTGCAGTAGTCGTAACCCCCCCCCATAAAAAATTTCTGGCTACGCCCCTGTGGTAGACGGCTGAAGTATGAAGGTCACGGGTCCGGGCTTGTCGTGCAGCTGTCGATCGAACGGTCTAGAGTTTTGGTCGTGGCTGTGCCGCACAGCCAGCTGTCGTCAAAAAAGGGTCTCTAGATCTGTGGCTCGCGATGAACGTTTCGATTGTCCGCCATCTTGCTGGTAGATAAGTCGAGCGATGGCAACGGCTGCCCCTTTCTTCAGCATTGGGCAATCTATCCAGCCGTTCTCGCAGTCTTCCATTTTTCAGCAGATTTCAGTGCTGTTAAAAATAATCGTGATCATTTTTGGACGGGAAATGACGTGCTAAAAAGTAAAGGATTGTCGCGGAGCTATGTCACCCGCAACTATTTTTATAGAAATCGAATCTATTCTTCGTGACTGGCAACAGTCAAAACGTCAGAGTTTGGTGTCCCCAGAGCGGGAACACTGCGCGTTAAAGGGTTGACGCGTGCGCCACTCCACAGAGTTCCAATTAAAACTGCAATTTCTTTCGTTTTCGAAAATACAACTTCAGAAAACTATCATCATCATCATGTAGCAGGTGTGGGCATTCTTGCGAGAGGAGTTATAGCGACATTAGCAAGCCCAAAAAGTTTTATAGTTAACAACGATCTCCGCTGGGAATCCAGAAAATTGCCCAACCAACCACTCCCCTAACCAGAACGGCTACGGGCAGGAAGGAATATATAGTTAGTTCTATCGCCCGCGTTTTAAAAGTTATGTAGCAGTAAATTAATATTTGACAAGGAACCGCGCCTCAGGGTGTTATGGGCGGTGTTATAATCGTTTGACGGGGGCAGAAAGCGTGGGTAAGTGTGCTGGAGAACATATTTGTTCCAGGATTAATCAGGGAATTTAATGACTGGACATTATGTGTGCAAGGTAAACTTCAAGGAAAGTGTTACATATTAGGTGCGTGCTGCATGAACACGGGGAAGTAAGTTTTAAAAGTCTGCTAAAGTTGTGTATGTGAGCAAGCAGCTACGGCATTGTGACTGGATTTAATGTTTAAGTGGTGCGAAAATGTGATTTGTACTGATATCATGTTTCGTATAAATTGCTGTATAACTATGGCGCTTGCACATAGGTAGTTATATTCATAGAACATATATAAGGGACAGAGAGTACTTTGATAACCCAATTTGAGGCAACTGTTCCAACAGCTGACTTGTTACAAGATTACCCGCACACAGTACTTGCGCATGCAAATCTCTTAAGTCTTCTATGGAGCGTTTATGGTAAGAATGCTCATTTCCGCTTTCACCGTTCTGTTCATAAGAAAAGGCCGGTACTAACTTGCTCTGCATATGGGTTCAATTCGTAATTTGCGAAAGGTTCTGAAACAATATTTCATAGGGGGTTTTACACATTTTTAAAATATACTTTTTTTTAATGAAGAATTGTTCAATGCAACCCCCTCCACTAAAGCTTGGCAATAATTTTTATAAGCCAAGAACGTTGATAATGTGTATGTTGGCAGTCAATTTTGCTTGTAGTTGACACTTGGTCTCTCGCCAAATGGGGCGATAAAGCACAAGTGCAGCCTCTCTGCGCATTTTAAAATATACTTTTTTTTAATGAAGAATTGTTCAACGCAACCCCCTCCACTGAACCTTGGCAATCATCTTTTTTAAGCCAAGAACGTTGGTAATGCGTATGTCGGCAGACCATTTTGCTTGTAGTTGACACTTAGTCTCTCGCCAAATGGGGCAATAAAGCACAAGCGCAGCCTCTGTGCGCATTTCCGCAGCCCACATTAACATGGTTCATCCTTGCTACACATTTCCAACGAGTTTCGAAGGCTGATGCGCTAACGTGTTATATTCCTACTCTCTGATTAAAATAGTTTTACGCACATCGCTATCGGTTCTCTAAAGCAAAGCTTCTCAAACTGTGTTCTACTATCTGGCAGTTTAGCAAGCATCCATTTCAACCAGCAACCAAGGGAGGGGATAGAGGGTGTCACAACCCCCCTTCCCCATGAGGAATTTTTTGCCTTACAAAATGTATATTCCTCATTCCCTTATCACACACACGCATACATGTATGTGAGTTTGTAGTACAGGCAGTAGTCGTAATATTAATTCAGTTCTATAGATGCTGATAACCAGTTATAACTACACAAAATTTCATGAAGAAATGAATGATAGAAATTCTATCTTACGGATAGTACATAAAAATGCTTTTTGAGAAGAATCAGTTTAAATTTACCTTTAGGGAATGCAATCCCGATGCGGGATCCCTCACAAATTTTTGCGGGACTAGTCCCGCGGGATTACGATCCTAATCCCGCGGGATTGACACTGAGAAATAATTCTTTTTATTACAATTTCACGCTACTTTCCCAATCAATATACCGAAATATTTTGCATATTTATGTCTCTCATCTAACAATAAATGAATCAATAATTACAAATTTTAATTTAAATTTTTATTTTTCAAATCATCTTCCAATGGGAGTCTGGATCGAACATCTAAATTTAAACACTGTAATATAAATTTTTTCATAAAGTTCCCATTTTCCAAATGAGCTGAAATATTTCATACTATTTATCTCTTGGAGAACAGCCACGAATTATTTATAAAAATTTTTCATTTTAGTTTTTAATTTTTTTTATAATTCACACTTTTAATTATTTTACTAAAATTAAATTTAGACTAGGAAATGGTTCATTGGATTTGTGCGATTTTGTACGTTATTTTTTCAGCAACTAAGAAAATAACGTAAGTATGTTAGCATATCTACAAATTGTATATTCCTCATTTTTAGCAACTAACATAAGAGATAACTTATTATTCTGAATATCATGATTATAACTTTCCTATTTCTAAGTTATTGTATTTATTATCTCATACGATTAATTATTATTTTATTAACGCTAAACTTCATAGTGCTTAAGATCTTACTTTTCTACTTTCTCTGTTGAAATGAAGTCCTAACTAAATGAAATGTCAATCCCGCGGGATCAATGAATCTCAATCCCGGGATCCCGCGGGATCAATGAATCTCAATCCCGGGGTCCCGCGGGATTAATGAATCTCAATCCCGGGATCCCGCGGGATCAATGAATCTCAATCCCGAAATCCCGCAGGACGAAAAACAGTGCGGGATTGCATTCCCTAGTTACCTTATTGCGTTCAATTTAAAGCTTTCACAAAACCTTTTTAGGCGTATCTCCGGTTCGAGTTGGATTTATTGCCGTATCGAGTTGGATTATTATATTATGAATCTGGGGTCAAAACGCTCAGAAGTAACTTAGGTTTCAAATGAAATTAAAAGTAAAAAATCGATTCTTTGAATTCTTAATCCTCCTAAGGTCTGGAGAGCAGAGCAAACCAGAATTTCGTAACAGCAGTAATTTACACCTATTTTGGAGTTATCCTCAAAAGTTTAACTAGGATACATCGCCAAATTTGGCGAAAAAAAATACTCGCGTTGGAAAGTCTTACTATAATCGATGCGTCTGGCATAACTTTTTTTCGAAACAGCACTAATTATTTATAATCCTACTAATATATAAATGTCAATGTTTGTATGTATGTTTGTTACTCTTTCACGGTTTGACTGGTTTGGATGAAATTTGGAATAAAGACAGTTGAAGACCTGGACTAACATATAGGCTACTTTTTATCGCGCGAAAAAACCACTGTTCTTATATTATATACAAAAAAAAAACGAATTTTTATTTTACAGAGCAGTCAACAGATGGCGCAAACTTATACAATACGCAGTTTTTAATAAGTAAAATCATTTTATCGTCTGCTACGCTTGGATAAAGAATACACCTGAATAAGTTTTTGAAACTTTCATTCAGATCGAATTCTGCGCAGCTTTTCCCCGTTCTATTTCTATTGTATTACATCCAGAAAAAGGATGTTGGAAATATCAATTTTAATTTTGTTTAATCACACTCATGAATAATGATACACTTTCAAACTTAATGAAGTAAGGAAAGAAAACAGGGAAGACGCACGGATTATGATACGCTTTTAATATATACACTTTAGTGCGTATTTAAAAGCTGAAAGTGTTTCAGATCATCTTACTTTTTTTGCTTCCCGTTTTTTTTTTTGATAACGGCCAGTATATCCAGAAGCTCTTCAGAATTAATAGGGGACGAAAATAATTTGTACCTTTTTGTAGGTTTTTTATCACTAAACCATCTTATTTTTGTAACCGAATTCAGACCGACACGCTAAGCAACGTAAGCATCGCATCGGGGCACCGGCTTCGAAGGGGCGCCATGTCGAACTCAAAAACTATGTAGAGCATAAAAGGGAGCGTCATTTTTAGGTTAACAGAGGGCGCCACTTACCCTAGGGCAGCCCCTGTTTGTAAATATCTTAATTTCGAATTCCATTCAAAATCTGAGAGATTTCAGTACCAAGGTAGCCCGTGAGGAACAGGATTCTCTCCGAACAAGATTTAGTAAGATGGTGAACCAACTGGTCGCCGGAGGAGGACGAATAATAGTAATTAGA
This sequence comes from Cheiracanthium punctorium, assembly GCA_038373885.1. Classification (NCBI taxonomy): domain Eukaryota; kingdom Metazoa; phylum Arthropoda; class Arachnida; order Araneae; family Cheiracanthiidae; genus Cheiracanthium; species Cheiracanthium punctorium. Next base: position 12,221 of record JAWZYV010014781.1, read on the forward strand.
AAGATTATTAGACGATTAATAGTAATGTTGTTATACGACTGTGAATGTTATGTTGTTATACGACTGTGAGACGAATAATAGTAATGTTTTGTTATACGAATAATACTAATTAGAAAGCTCATTAGACGAATAATAGTAATGTTATGTTGTTATACGACAGTGAATGTTATGTTGTTATACGACTGTGAATGTTATGTTGTTATACAACTGTGTGACGAATAATAGTAATGTTTGTTAAACGAATAATAGTAATTAGAAAGATCATTAGACGAATAATAGTAATGTTATGTTGTTATACGACTGTGAGACGAATAATAGTAATGTTTGTTATACGAATAATACTAATTAGAAAGCTCATTAGACGAATAATAGTAATGTTATGTTGTTATACGACTGTGAATGTTAATGTTGTTATACAACTGTGTGACGAATAATAGTAATGTTTGTTAAACGAATAATAGTAATTAGAAAGATCATTAGACGAATAATAGTAATGTTATGTTGTTATACGACTGTGTGACGAATAATAGTAATCGAATAATAGTAATTAGAAAGATCATTAAACGAATTATGGTAATTAGAAAGATCATTAGACGAATAATAGTAATGTTATGTTGTTATACGACTGTGAATGTTAATGTTGTTATACAACTGTGTGACGAATAATAGTAATGTTTGTTAAACGAATAATAGTAATTAGAAAGATCATTAGACGAATAATAGTAATTAGAAAGATCATTAGACGAATAATAGTAATTAGAAAGATCATTAGACGAATAATAGTAATGTTATGTTGTTATACGACTGTGTGACGAATAATAGTAATCGAATAATAGTAATTAGAAAGATCATTAAACGAATTATGGTAATTAGAAAGTGCTTCGTTATGAATGAACAATTTATCTCACTTGATCATTTACAAAATCGGACCTCATTTCTGATATCGCCAACGGCTGCTCTAGGCGCAGTAATCAGCGCCAAAACAAAGGCATCGCACACACACACACACACACACACATAAAAAGCAGCTGCATATAATGCCTTTTAAATTATAGATTCGGGAAAATTGGAAACATCTGTTCCGAACATATGTTATAATCGATCACGGCGCTGCTGAAGTAGCGAAACGTTTGGAAAACGCGTTGGCGACATTTCAGGCGTGTATGTATACGGTTCCGTTCTGTTTTCCGAGTCGTTTACGTGTGTGTAATATTTACGGAGAAACGGAGAGCAAGCAGTACTTAAAGTCGAGTTAGTCGTCCGGCTTAACGTTCTCTGCTTCCTCCTGTTGTTTTATGTACGCTGCAGTATCATCGTGCAGTTGCTGCCGTGCAGAGGAAATAATAATACTCAAATGCGCCGTATTACATGCATGTATTAGAAACAGCAGACACGTGTGCATGCATGTGAAAAATGACGTAGACGCATCTGGAAAATACTCAGCGCGCATAAAAAGAAAATGTACCAGCTGCTTTGTATTATATTCCAGTACAGTGTAATATACGAATGTTATTTGTGAAATGCATATGAGTGGCCCTTCATCACGTTAGGGCTGTTACTTCTGAACATATTTTAAACCCTTTAACGCGCAGTGTTCCCGCTCTGGGAACACCCAACTCTGACGTTTTGACTGTGTTGCCAGTCACGAAGAGTAGATTGGATTTCTATAAAAATAGTTGCGGGTGACAGAGCTCCACGAGAATCCTTTACTTTTTTAGCACGTCATTTCCCGTCAAAAAAATTGTCACGATTATTTTTAACAGCACTGACATCTGCTGAAAAAAATGGAAGAATGCGAGAACAGCTGGATAGACTGCCCATGCTGAAAAAAAGGGCAGCCGTTGCCATCGCTCGACTTAACGACCAGCAAGAGGGCGGACGATCGAAACGTGCGTCGCGTGCCACAGATCTAGAGACCCTTTTTTTTGACGCAGCTGGCTGTGGCGGCACAGCCATCTGTCGTCCAAAAAAAAAATGGTATCTAGATCGGTGGCACGCGATGAACGTTTCGATTGTCTGTCCGCCATCTTGCTGGTCGTTAAGTCGAGCGATGGCGCAACGGCTGCCCTTTTTTCAGCATTGGGAAAGGAGTGCGCCTCAAAAGGTTGAGGAATTCAGTTGCGTTAGAGACTCGAAAAATATTTAGAATTCTTCTTTACGAGGTGTTCTGTGAACTATAACAGTAAATATGCAGGAACACTCAGGGAAAAATGCTGAACATACGGAATTTTGCAATACTTCCCTAAACAGGTAACACTTAGGCCTATTTTCGAAGAAAATTTTTGTGCTTATGGATTTTTTTCTGAAGTTTCATGAGATATATAGATTGATTGTTAATGTTAGTCGATAGCGCAGTGAGTGTAGAGGCATTAGTATTTTTTTTTTCGAATGTTTCAAATCTTTAGCTCTTTTCAAAGCAATAATAAATATATAAATAAATAACTCGGCTGTTCGAGCCTCCTGAGGGGAGACCCCCCCCCCTTCACGCTCCTAATTTTTTAGTTTCATTATTGCCATATTAAAACGAGATTAATTGAATGTCATTTTATCTCTCATCTTTCGTGTATTTCGCCTGGTAACCGTATGTTGAATTTTTTAGGATTGTAACCTATTTATAGAGAAATACATGTTATGCCAATTTCACAGCTTACGAAATAGTGTAACAATAGATTAAAGCTGTTGTGAACTAATAGTATTAAAATGTATTTAAAATTACCTCGCATACTTTTATGTCGCATTTTTGGGGCACATTTTTAATAAAGGGGGTGAGAGATGAAATGATATAGTAATTAACCCGTTGAGATGCAACCCTTTCCCAATGCTGAAAAAAAGGACAGCTGTTGCCATCGCTCGACTTAACTACCAGCAAGATGGCGGACGATCGAAACGTTCATCGCGTGCCACAGATCTAGAGACCCTTTTTTGACGCAGCTGGCTGTGCGGCACAGCCACCTATCGTCAGCTCAAACAAGGGTCCAAAAAGGGTCTCTATATCTGTGGCATGCGATGAACGTTTCGATCGTCCGCCATCTTGCTGGTCGTTAAGTCGAGCGATGGCAACGGCTGTCCTTTTTTCAGCATTGGGCCATCTATCCAGCTGTTCTCGCATTCTTCCATTTTTCAGCAGATGTCAGTGCTGTTAAAAATAATCGTGACCATTTTTTTTTACGGGAAATGACGTGCTAAAAAGTAAAGGATTATAGTGGAGCTGTGTCACCCTCAACTTTTTTCATAGAAATCCAATCTATTCTTCGTGACTGGCAACAGTCAAAACGTCAGAGTTGGGTGTTCCCAGAGCGGGAACACTGCGCGTTAAAAGGGTTAATAAGAAAGAAAAGGGAAAAGTAAAGAGTTTAAGGTATACACTGAATTAAATGAAGTTGACGTAAAAAAATCAGAAAAGTATTTTGATAACAGCTCATGTCGTCGCAGCTATCCCCTTAACGCTGTATAGAATTTAATTCGTTTGGAATTAATACGCCACGCCGCTCGAATGAATGAATGCTTTGAAAAGCAGCAATTACTTTAGTATTCCACCAAAGTGTAAAAATACGAACCATTGTCACACGGGTTAAGTATTTACCATCGCTTCATTGAAACGGGCCGAGGGAGAATATCGCAACAATTAAAAATAATGAGTGAGGGGGGGGGGGGCGGGGAGGAAACCGTCTGGAATAATTTACTCAGCTGAGGTACTTCTAAACTCGAGTGTTACTACTTCTCCTCGTTACTTTTCCAAGTGAATGTTTCGATTGTACAGTTGAAGGAGTTATTTTTAAACTGCAATTCATCATTTGTAACGTGAAAAGCCCTTCGTACTAAATGAGAGGAATTAGTTGGAATAAAACACTCGCTGGATGTGTACGAATCTGGTGCCACGTGACTTTGTTGAAAGTCGACAGAATTGTGCACATTTTTCATGCATTTCATTTATATCGATTGCACCTCTCAAAGCGATCTGCGACGATACAATGATATTAAGAGGTTTTGAGATTTCTCGCTAAATTCGGTTTCGTCAATATTTTGCCTAAACTCAACAAATTTAGCGATGGTAGTTGGTGATACTTTGGCATAGCCCAAACTGTGATGGACCTTTCTATGAAGACTTTTAATGAATCCCTAGGGGCCAAGGCCCCCTAGACTCGCTATGCTCGCTTTCGTATGAGGCATTCGGCCCCTAATAAGGCTTATTCGTACGCATTGCTTGGTTCTTGCATGTTGCTTGGAACATCAAAATTTAAACTTCGCACTATTTTTAATTATGTGAAGACCCATGGAACACCTTGCGTATTAGCCAATTATGGCGATTTTTCATAATTTGGCGACTTGCGTATATGTATAGTAATGCTATGCCCTAGGAAAAGGTAAAGAAAACATATGCAATTACTAATAAATATGTATAGTAATTGCACATGTTTTCTTTACCTTTTCCTAGCTACGGAACAGCTAGAATAGCTTGTCACCGATGGCGACTTTTCATTATTTGGCGATTTACGCATGCTCACAACCTATTTACTGCTCATGTAAGGTTCCCGGAAAACCGTTATCTATATTTTCATATACATAACTTTGCAGATCATACTCAAGTCAGCAGATCAATTTGCAGAGAATACTCAACTATCCTTTGCAGATTGGCGTATTTAGCACCACGAATTATCTCATCTCGCCGCGCTGGCAAATATCCAAAGTGTACTATAACTGCTATAATGGCATAGTAAACGCCACCCAATGTTTCTACGGGTAGCAAATACTTCCAGCTGGACCGAACCGGCTTTAAAATAATCTGCATTTTAATTATTTTTCTTTTTCAAGATATTGGGTTCTAACATTTTTAAACTCGGGGCTTAGATTCCCCCTGCTTGGAAAGATACCATTTTGCCAGATCGCACCTAATGCCAGGATGGCGCTTTTAAAAATCAGTTACAATTAGTTAATCTGTTTTGGAAAAACGGATAGCCGCTCATTCTAAACTCCTGTTGTCTAAGCGAACTCACTAAGATGGCTAAAGTCTGAAGGTGTTGTGTTCGAGCCTACCGCGCGTTCTGGAGCTTCGGGGGGTTCTCTCCAGATAGAACGTGAACACCCATTGGAGCACCTTAAAAAGTCTTCCCCCAAGACGCTGTCCTCACTTAGACAGATTCCTTTTGTATAGGTTTGACATAACACTAAGCAAACAGCAAACATTCCTGCCGAAACTAGATTTTTGTAGTTAAATAAAAGGTGACCATTTTGGTGTTACAAAATTAAAAACATTCTGGAGCGACTCCACTCTACTTCCCGAACAATTACGATTAAGATCATGACCAAGCATTTAAATAAATTTTCATGGATGAATAATTCAAGCATATATACCAAATAGAAGCTCAATCGAATGCACCATTTAAACGCTAGCGCAGTTTCAAGAATTTCCCCCCATAAGCCATCACGTAAAAGAAATATTTGTCGTAGCCCTTTAGAAAAACTATAAGTCCTATAAACATCCAAATCAATACCGGTCTTATAATGGTGGTTTATAACATGTATACCCAATTTGAGCTCAATCGAATGCACCGTTTAAACGCTAGCGCACTTTCCAAAATTTTCCTCCATAGGCCATAATGTAAAAGAAATCTTTATTTTATTCCTGTAGAAAACCTGTAAGTCCTATACACATCAAAATCAATACAGGTCTTGCGACGGTGGTTTATAACATGTATACCCAATTTGAGCTCCATCGAATGTACCGTTCAAACGCTAGCGCACTTTCAAGAATTTCCCCCATAGGCCATAATGTAAAAGAAATCTTTCTCGTAGCTGTGTAGAAAAACTATACATCCTATACATACAAAAATCAATACCGGTCTTGCGACGGTGGTTTATAACATATACCAAATTTGAGCTCAATCGAATGCCCCGTTCAGGAGCTATCGTGTTCACTCACATACACACAAACACACATACTATATAGACACACACACGCACACACACACATACATACATCTCGTAAAAATAGCATAAAGGAATACAGAAGACCTCAAAACGTGTGAGTTCACCAAAATCTAATTTTTTCATGATTACAACATGAAGTCTAATTTTTTCATGATTACAATACTTTCCTTACATGGTAAATGTTCGGAAAGTAAAAAACAGACAATTAATTAAAGCATATATTTACCGACACCATGCTTATTACGTATGATATGATATCTGCTGTTTCTCATTTGCCGAGAACATCTAGTGAAAAATCTGGAGTGACTCCACTCGACTTTCCGAACACTTACGATTAAGATCATGACCAAGCATTTAAATAAATTTTAATCGATAAATCATTCAAATATATATACCAAAATGAAGCTCAATCGAATGTATCGTTTAAACGCTAGCGCACTTTCAAGAATTTCTCTCCATAGGCCATAATGTAAAAGGAATTTTCGGCGTAGCCCTGTAGAAAAACTATAAGTCCTATACACATCAAAATCGATACCGGTCTTACGATGGTTGTTTATAACATGTACACCCAATTTGAGCTCAATCGAATGTACCGTTTAAACGCTAGCGCACTTTCAAGAATTTCTCCCCATAGGCCATAATGTAAAAGAAATCTTTGTCGTAGCCCTGTAGAAAAACTATAAGTCTTATACACACCCAAATCAATACCGGTCTTGCGACGGTGGTTTATAACATATATACCCAATTTGAGCTCAATCGAATGCCCCGTTCAGGAGCTATCGTGTTCACTCACGAACACACAAACACATACACACACACACACACACATACACACATACATACATACATCTCGTAAAAATAACATAAATGAATTCAGAAGCCCTCTAAACGTGTAAATACACCAAGATCTCGAATTCGAATTTTTTCATGATTACAATACCTTCCTTACATGGTACATGTTCGGAAAGTAAAAAGAACAGATAATTAATTAAAGCATATATTTACCGACACCATGATTACTACTTATTATATCTGCTGTTTCTCATTTACCGAGAACATCTAGTAAAAAAATACAAAACATAATTACTAAACTAACAATCTTTACTAACCAAGTTCTTTCAACTTCATCTCCGAATGGCACAAGCGCGTTGATTTTTAAATGCCGGGCGAAAATCAACTCTTAACCTATAAACTATCTGCGTTCATCCATTTGCATATTAAATGTCTCGAAGAAAAAGAAGCAAGAACGTAACGCTAGGTCGCACGTTAAAACGTAAACGCAGAATGACGCACACGTTAGGGAACAACGGCAGGCGCGCATAATTTCGACCGAGCGTTAAAAGTTAATGAAAGCGGGTTTAGTTGCAATAATTCCGCGAGTAGAATAGCTTATTAGCAAGTGCCCATTAATGGTTTTCTAATGAGAAATCGATGTTTTAGCGGGGAGAGATGACATGTTAAGCCTTGTCTTAAGGATGTATTAAGTCATTTGGAAGTTCTCCTTCTCGCATTAATAGTCAGAGAGAGAGAGAAAAAAAAAAATTGTACTAGTACACGGTGTAATTACATCGCCGAATATCTTTGTCTCTTAAAACATTAAAATTTAATTAGTGAAACGAGATATAACTAGCATTAGATTTTTTTTTTTTTTGGGGATAGGATTAATGAGTAGTAAAGATGAATCACATGCAAAATTAATGTATTATTAAACATCTATACAGCGCTAACCCCAGGCTGAGCTTTTATTTCTTGAATATTGATCATGGACACATTGGCGCAAATTCGTGCGTAACATCGGGTAGGAGGAGGGGGGGGGGAATGCAAATTGTTTGCTCTTGTAGAAAATATTGTATAAAATATTATTTTCAAATACACTGTCTACCAATAAGTATTTGGGCACCTGTGATAGAAAAGAAAAAATATATTCAAAACCAATAGTTGGTAGCGCCTCCACGAGAGGCAATTACAGCGTGAACACTCCGGGACATACTTTCCACCAGTCATTGTATTACACCTAGTGGTATTTTGTCTTCCACTCGGCTTGGAGTAGACATAGAAGTTCCTTCACCGATTTTGGACGGGTAGTGCACCCCTTCATTCGGCGATCCAACTCGTCCCAGAGGTTCTCGATAGGGTTCAGGTCTGGGCTCTGGGCAGACCAGTCCATTCGATGAACTCCATTGGCACCCTACCAAGCCTTGGTTAACCTCGAAACATGACAACTGGGATTGTCATCCTGAAAGTAACAGGGGTCCAAACCCGTAAAACTGCCACAACGTAAGAAGCACCAAAATAGTGCAGTAGGCATCGGCGTTGAGCTTACCATGAATAGGGACCAAGGGTCCCAGTCCCATACCAGGAGAAACACCCCCAGACCATAATTCCACCTCCGCCGAACTTGACTGTTGGCACAATGATTTCTGGCAGGAGACATACTCCAGGCAGACGCCAGACCCAGACCCTGCCATCCGAACTGTAAAGGGTGAAACTTGATTCGTCGCTCCAAAGAACCCGTTCACACTGATCTACGGTCCAATTTCGATGTGCTTTGCACCCCTTTAACCGAGCAGCGCGGTTGGAACTTTGTGATCAAAGGCTTATGGGCAGCAGCACGACCATGTATACCAAACAGATGTGCTTCCTTACGGGTGGCATTCACTGAAGCAATACTCCCGGATGCCTGTTGAAACTCCTCGCGGATGAGGGCCATCGGTTGGTCATCGGAGGGCCATCCAGTTCTTCCGAATTTCTCTGGACAGCACTCGTCGGTCTCTATCTCCCAGTTTCATTGGTCTGCCGACTCGGGGCACATTCCGACAATCACCGCTCACCTTCCACTTTTTAATCCCATAGCCCACTGTCGATTTTGGGTACTTCAGATCGCTAGATATGTCCCTTAACGCTTTCACTCTCAATCCGCCCGTACCGGCTTTAGATGCACGCTCCCATATCCGGCCTTACGCCAGGACGAAGCTTCGTCCCCCCGTGCTTTGCAACATCCATTTAAGAGTGTCAAGTGTGAAAAACCCCTTTCTCGTGTTTGCTATTGTAACCCCCTTCCCCCTTTGGGTGAAAAGCTGCATTTACGAACGGGTGCTTTTGAAATGCTTCGGGGAGGCACGCCCACGGATTCTTTGCACTCCTGTTTTGACAGAGATATATCTACACAGGCACAAAAGAAACGTGTTTCGTGGGGGAAAGCATTCAAAAACATTTCTCGGGCGTTTCGAGCAAGCATTCCAAATCAAAGCTTGGGAGCGAAAGGGTTAAGGATCAGCCACATTTGTGTTACCCGATAATTATACCTTTATCGAAATCGGAGAGCTCCGAACTGCGGCATCTTGCATGCGACTAGTGCCGACGCTGTAACAGGAGCCGTGACGTACGTCAGGACCGCAGATATCGTCATTTCCATTGGTGTCCTAATACTTATTGGTAGACAGTGTAGGTAATATCTGAATTTTCTTGAATTTTAAGGGGGGGGGGCGGCTAGGCTCTGTCTTGCACTTAGTATGTTACGCCTTTGCAATTTACGCTGATCCTACTGACTCAATGATTCTGTAACAATTCCGGGTAACCACTCAAAGAAAAAATTTTTTACCGCCATTACTCGAAACGGATCAGAAAGTTAAGCACAAAAACCGTAATAACATTTACACGGTTTGTACGATCCACTCGAAATTTTTCATAATTATGCATGAAAATACAGAAAACAATCTGCGCTCCTTTAAAAATCCGAAAATTCACCCGTTCCCCAACTTTTAAGCGATTTTTCACTATTTTCAGCACCATTTTATTTCCGAGAGTAAAAAAAATAATAATAATAATCATTTACGTGACAAAATGAGCTGTTGCAATGGATATGACGTCCTATTGAAGTCACCGTCATCGGTCTTTGAAATTAAAGTTGGGATTCCAATTCGTTTAATTAATTTTACCACATTAGATAGTACAATTTTTTTTACAAATAAAGTGATATCGTCTGCTTGAAGCATTAATATGAAAGGGGCTGTTCCCACAAGGCGAAATCGTTCGAAGCTATAAAATGCTGCTTATAGGGTAACTTTAATTATAAACGCCCTGCAATTTTCGTTAAAGCACAGGGTGGTGAATTTAAAAGAGTACCCGTTGGTTTTTTCCTATTACACTTCAATCTGACGGATGTAACAACTATTCTTACACTGAAATACAATTGCTTGAACCTTGTTTATGTTTGGGGTAACAATTTCCGACACTGTTGGATTGTTAGAACTTTATTATTGAGTTAAAACAGACATGGATACACAGAATATCACTTAATCCAGTGGTTACTCGATTTTTGAAAAGCATAATTTAATTTGAATTTTTCAAATTTTCATTCTTTACAGTAAAACGTTAAGAATAGTTCTTTCATGGGCCATTTATTTATCTTTTGAATTTCTCATATTTTTTGGGGGGGTTTTATTATCAATTAAACAATAGAATTTAAGAAAACATATTTTATTTGCCAAATTTTATGTTTACATTTTAATTCTGGGGATAAAAAGCATCTAGCAGTTTTTTTACTTCAGGCAGTTCATGTTATGAGTCCATGCATATCTATCCTTACTTCAATTCTTTTGATGTTATGGTGATGTAGAATTGTTGAGCAGTACAAAACATAACATCGAAACTGCAACTCAAATCGTAGAACCTCATTTCTAGTAAATGCTTTTGAATTTTCAAAACAAATTGGGTTAATGTCTGAATCGCTTGAACAAACATGGCAGAACTAAATACATGTGAGAATTAGTTTTTCCAACGTTGTAAAAGCGAGGCCAATACATTTTAGTGGGTATTCTGCTTTCCACGGGTATATTTCGTAAGATTATGTAGGTGGGAATTAATTTTCCCAGTGCTCATCAAAGGGTTAAAAATGCATCTGTTTTCACAGCCATTCTGCAAAACATCCATGAGTTTTAAACAAACCGTAAATGAAGAAATCTCCTCAATAAAACCAACAATGTTGCAAAGTGCGTCAGGCTGTAAGAAATTGCTGTAAGAAAAGGTTGCTGTTGGAAAGGGAATTGCTGTAAGAAGAACTTGCTGTAAGAAAAGGTTATTTAAAAAAAATTGAATCTACTTGTATAATACGCTCACGTTTGCGGTACCGAAATCGACGCTATTTCCACGCTGCAAACGGCAACAGCTAGATGTAAACATGAGTGCAATAACAATAACGCATGCGCGAAACTCCAAATCAACAGTTCAGTGACGTCCAATGGAGCAAGCCTATGTCACACAATATAGCTAGATGACAAAATAACAATAACGGATACACAACAATGCAAAATCTTGCATTGTTGTGATTGACGACAGCTGGCTGTGCCACACAGCCAGCTGTCGTCAAAAAAGGGGGGTCTCTAAATCTGTGGCACGCGATGAACGTTTCGATCGTCCGCACTCTTGCTGGTAGTTAAATCGAGCGATGGCAACGGCTGTCCTTTTTTTCAGCATTGGGCAATCTATACAGCTGTTTTCGCATTCTTCCATTTTTCAGCAGATGTCAGTGCTGTTAAAAATAATCGTGACCATTTTTTGACGGGAAATGGCGTGCTTAAAAGTAAAAGATTCTCGTGGAGCTTTGTCACCCGCAACTATTTTTATAGAAATCAAATCTGTTCTTCGTGACTGGTAACAGTCAAAACGTCAGAGTTTGGTGTTCCCAGAGCGGGAACACTGCGCTTTAAAGGGTTAAACAAGGTTCAAATAATTATATTTCGGTGTTGAAACAGTTGCCACATCTGTCAACTTCCAGGACAGTAAGAAAAACCAATCGGACACTCTTTTAAATTGATCATGCTGCACAAGACAAAAAGTTCTATTTAGTGTTTAATTTGCCTACTGCTATAAATTAGAAGGACTCTTCGAATACAAGCAATTCACCAACAAAAAAAGGTTTTTATTATTCACATAATTTGAGAGACTTCGGCTTTTAAAAATGTTCACTTCAAACAAGCTCGAGAAAGAAGCCAATCGCGACGCGATGACAAGAGTAAGTTGGTGGGGGGGGGGGGATGGGAGTGGAGAGAAACAGATAGATGTACGTGTAACACCCGAGGGTAAAATAATGTCTAAAACACGAAAGATTTTTATCGATCGTTCGGGGACAAAGCCGAACGTGTTTCAGAAATTTAATGGTTTTTCAACTCGTACAAAATAAATGAGGAAATAAATATCCTGCCGGCTTTTCGAAAAACGTTCTGACGCTGTTCTAGATCAGACTCATTAGAACTACGGGGGAAATTGTTTTTTTCTTTTTATCATTATTACTGTTATTCGGTTTCCTGTGTTATTACTTTCCGAACATGTACCATGTAAGGAAAGTATTGTAATCATGAAAAAATTCGAATTCGAGATTTTGGTGTTTTGACACGTTTTGAGGGCTTCTGAATCCATTTATGCTATTTTTACGAGATGTATGTATGTATGTGTGTACGTGTGTGTGTGTGTATGTGTGTTTGTGTGTATGTGAGTGAACACGATAGCTCCTGAACGGAGCATTCGATTGAGCTCAAATTGGATATATATGTCATAAACCACCGTCGCAAGACCGGTATTGATTTGGGTGTGTATAGGACTTATAGTTTTTCTACAGGGCTACGACAAAGATTTCTTTTACATGATGGCCTATTGGGGGAATTTCTTGAATTTGCGCTAGCGTTTAAACGATACATTCGATTGAGCTCAAATTCGGTATACATGTCATAAACCACCGTTGCAAGACCGGTATTGATTTTGGTGTGTATAGGATTTATAGTTTTTCTACAGGGCTACGACAAAGATTACATTTACATTATGGCCTATGGGGGGAATTTCTTGAAAGTGCGCTAGCGTTTAAACGATACATTCGATTAAGCTCAAATTCGGTATACATGTTATAAACCACCATCCTAAGACCGGTATTGATTTGGGTGTGTATAGGACTTATAGTTCTCCTAAAGGGCTACGACAAAACTTTGTTATGGCATATGGGGAGAAATTCTTGAAAGTGCGCAAGCGAAAGTGCGCAAGATCTAGAGACCCGTTTTTTGACGGAGCTGGCTGTGCCCGCACAGCCAGCTGTCGTCATGAAGGGTCTCTAGATCTGTGGCACGCGATGAACGTTTCGATCGTCCGCCATCTTGCTGGTCGTTCAGTCGAGCGATGGCAACGGCTGCCATTTTTTCAGCATTGGGGAAAGGGTTGTGCCTGAAAGGGTTAACTTTTCTAGTCCAATTAGAACGACCCTTTCGTGCAAGTCTTTTAAGATTATATATCCGCGTCAGTTTTCAATCTCTTAAATTGAATTTTAGAAAGTTTCAACAGAGTTATTATGCATACTGAACGAAGAGCGATGCCGCCTTGAAGAAAGTTGAGATAAACGAAAAAAAAAAAAAAGTTTCATTAATGATAATGTACGGACATGCATTTCTGGTTAAATTAAAAAAAAATGTATATCCCATTAAGAAACTCATTAACCGAAGCACCATAAGAGGATTTTACATGCAAATGTTTTTTTTTTTTTATGTAACCAATGTAAAACATTATTTTTTCGATTTGTCTGTCTCGGCTTTAATTATATAGCGTTGAAAAGTTCCCAAAGTTATTAATCTAAAAAATATTTAAATGAAAGGCAAAAATTGAAACTCTATGTTTCTTTTTCTTTTACTTCATTTGTATGAAGATAGGTCGTATTACTTTCCGAACATGTACCATGTAAGGAAAGTATTGTAATCATGAAAAAATTCGAATTCGAGATTTTGGTGTATTGACACGTTTTGAGGTCTTCTGAATTCATTGATGCTATTGTTACGAGATGTATGTGTGTATGTGTGTGTGTGTGTGTGTGTGTGTGTGTGTGTGTGTGTGTGTGTGTGTGTGTCTGTGTTTGTGTGTATGTGAGTGAACACGATTGCTCCTGAACAGGGCATGCGATTGAGCTCAAATTGAATATATATGTTATAAACCACCGTCGCAAGACCGGTATTGATTTTGATGTGTATAGGACTTACAGTTTTTCTACAGGGATAAAGATTTCTTTTACATTATGGCCTATGGGGAGAAATTCTTGAAAGTGCGCTGGCGTTTAAATGGTACATTCGATCGAGCTTCAATTTGGTATATATGTTTGAATGATTCATCGATTAAAATTTATTTAAATGCTTGGTCATGATCTTAATCGTAAGTGTTCGGAAAGTCGAGTGGAATCACTCCAGATTTTTTTTTTTTTCTTTCTAATGGCTGCGTCAGCGGCTTACTTATAGGCTTGACCACTGTGGGGAAGCTTTCCCCAGATTCTTTGCAAGACGCGTTGTGGCAAACTTTCACATTTTATTTTGACTTATCAACACATAAACATAAAAAATATTAAGTCCTACGGTGGCTCGGCAGACCCCGGAAAAAAAACGCAGGTTCACTAGACAACTGCTAAGGCGTGAATGATAGTACTCTATTGGCTTGCTTCTCTCGCTAACAGAAGCAAAACACGCCAAAAAGCGCACCAAACAAAGCGCGAAAACAACGTGACGCCTGCAGGCGTTAAATACATTTGTATATAATTATATTTGAATCCACGACGCGCCAACAGAATAAAATAAAAAAAATATATCAGCTAAATATTAACCCAAAATGAAAGCCAATGTTATTTATAGATTTGATGAAGCAAAAGTGAAATAAAAAGGAAAAATTAATGAAAACGGAAGATTGCTATTAAATACGGCAGGTGCAGCAGAAATAAAACTTTACAGGCGAAGCGAAGTGAATCCAAATCGAAAGTGCAAAGAATAAATTTTGAACACAGATTAAATTTAGAAATAATTAACAATTAAGTTAATTGATAATGTGCATCACAACCACTACGAGTCTACCACTACTGGTCATTTCATGATGGGGTTGCCTAGCAGGCATACCAAAGTTGCCTAAGAGTGGTCTCGTAATTTTGAAGCGATTCCGGATGAATGACCTAGCACCTGGATTGGAAGCCACAGAGGTATCTCCGAACACGGAGGACATTGGATCCAAGGAAGATTTTACGGGCACCAGCTACCGTTAGCAGTAAAAGGTCCCATAGTAGATGCGTTCGGGTAAGGAGTTAACCCTCCGAAGCACTGGCCAATCCGGTGTTGCTTCACTTTCAATGCTCTAATGAGAACCGAGTTTAATTGGCGGGTCAGATGCCGGGCAGCAAAGGTGGTACTGTACAGTAAACATGCCGACTCGTTTTTGACGCAGATGAATATGCCGGAACAGCCAGCTGTCGTCAAAAAAGGGTCTCTAGATCTGTGGCACGCGATGAACATTTCGATCGTCCGCCTTCTTGCTGGTAGTTAAGTCGAGCGATGGCAACGGCTGCCCTTTTTTTCAGCATTGGGAAAGGGTTGCGCCTCAAATTGTTAACCCCTTACTGTTTTTGCCCGAGCTGAACTCGGGCAGGTAAAACGTTCCATTCTGGATTATTTTTAACAGCACTCACATCTGCTGCAAAATGGAAGAATGCGAGAACAGCAGGATAGATGGCCCAATGCTGAAAAAAGGGCAGCCGTTGCCATCGCTCGACTTAACTATCAGCAAGAGGGCGGACGATCGAAACGTTCATCGCGTGCCACATCAGAACCATTTGTCTGTCGACAGCCTGACAGGCTGTCGTCAAAAAAGGGTCTCTAGATCTGTGGCTCGTGATGAACGTTTCGATCGTCCGCCATCTTGCTGGTCGTTAAGTCGAGCGATGGCAACGGCTGCCCTTTTTTTAGCATTGGGAAAGAAGGGTTGCGCCTCAAAGGGTTAAACCCCAAGAAAAACTTCCTTCAATAGAAATCTACTTCACTATTCTGTATTCTTAAATTAACTAAGGAAAAAAGATGTATAGTATTGTCCAGGAGAAGAAAATAAAATGAATAAATATAATATCTGTCACAACACAAGACGCGTTCCCAATTGGATTCATGATTGTTTATCCCAGAGATTTTTCGAAGCGGTACTAATATCTTAAACTGGGATATACCGGAAATAAAAATTATTCTTCACTCTCATTTCTAAACATGGAACTGGTAACTTAAGGGGACGGTTTACCCCCTAAATTTGGTCCAAAAAAATCAATTTTCTTTTTACTTTCCGAGCATGTACCATGTAAGGAAAGTATTGTAATCATGAAACAAATTCAACTTCGAGATATTAGTGTATTGACACGTTTTGAGGTCTTCTGAATTAATTTATGCTATTTTTACGAGATGCATGTTATGTATGTGTGTGTGCGAACACGATAGCTCCTAAACGGGGCATTCGATTGATCTCAAATTGAGTATAGAGGAGCGGAGGGGATTATGGAATAGTCGGGAAATATGGAATACCGAGTTTTTGGCTGTGTTAGTTGCTATTGCCACAAGGGAATACCATGAACCACTCAAGAAAGATTCCCTTCTTACAATGCAGTAAGAGTGGACCGCTCTCTGTTGCCGTACCACTCGCTACAGAACAAAGTATGTTTTGTGATTTTCAAGAGTTTTTGTAGATAAGTTTTCAAACATTTTAACTTACTAGTAAACACGTGACATGAACATGGATGTTACGCATAATGTACACTAAGAGAATGGTAGTTTGTTGAACTGTGGTTATTTTTTAGATGACAGTGTTTTGCCAATGAGTTTTAAAGGTTCGTTTTCCGAGATGGCGTGTCGGGTATTATGGAATACTGGGTAATATTGTAATGGGTTTCATGTCATCCACTCAAGACCCGGAAAACAAAGACGCTGAATGCATCTTTTGTCACGAAAAATTCTCTAATGATCAACGACGATCAGTTTGGATTCAAAGATCCAGCTGTTCTCTGTGGGCTCACCATGACTGTATCGGAGCAAAGAAAGAAAATTATATCTACAACTTTTCTAAATCGACTCGAAGCAGAAATGACTCCAGTATAATGATTTAAACTACAAAACATAAAAATTTGTTTTATAGTAACAAATAACTATATATGAAGCAATATAAATTGCTTTTCATCGGTTTAAACCATCTATTCCATATGACCCGACTATTCCATATTATACTCCATTCGTAACTTTTTTTTTAAATATTTTTTTCTATAACAACAAAATAAATTGTGTATTTCTTTGCAATGGACATTTCATTACGATTCATTATAGCATGTACTCATGCTGTTTTGGGGGATTTTATTTAAAAATCTATGAAGTTACAGTTAGAAATGTAAATGGTATTCCATAATCACCTCCTCTCCTCTATGTGTTATACACCACCGTCGCAAGACCGGTATTGATATTGGTATGTATAGGATCTATATTTTTTCTACAGGGCTACAACAAAGATTTCTTTTACATTACTGCAAATGAGGAGAAATTCTTGAAAGTGCGCTAGCGTTTAAGCAGCGCATTCGATTGAGCTTCCATTTGGTATATATGTTTGAAGTATTCGTCGATTAAAATTTATTGAAATGCTGGGTAATGATCTTAATCGTAAGTGTTCGGAAAGTCGAGTGGAGTCACTCCAGATTTTTTAAATATTAAATGAAAGTCTGTTAAATTATGAAAATTTTCACATCTCATTTTGAATCATACTCCAATAATATCACGAGATGTTGCAACTTTGGTTCATACACTCAGCGCAGTTTCACGGGCAAGCAAACACTTTAGATGGTTTTTCTGCATATATATATTTTATTCAATTTCATGTTTTAAAAATGCTAAGGCTTTTTTTTGTATAAGAGATAAAGATTTAAAATGTTTTGTAACGTATCTGATAAATATGTGCATGGGGGAAATTATCCTTCAGTTTTTTCTTCTTTTTTATTTTACAGAAATCATATGAAGATATGTTGCAATTAATTAAAAACAGAAGGACGGACTTGCATTAAAACATTAAAAGGCTAAAATGCACATTAAAATCGACGGTAGCATTATGTTGCAGTTTATTGTTTTACAGTATATATATTACATCAGTATGGAAACTATATTAGACGCTTTATTAGATATTTCTAAAAAGCCATGCACCGTCTTGTGTGTGTAATATACATTTAATTTTTTTTAATTGGACAAAAATCTTTATTTTTTTTAAGTAGTAGGGTTGTTTGAAATCTTATATTTTTTTTAGCTTTAAAAAAATATACTTGAATGTACAGTTTAAAGAGATTTAGTGTTTTCAAAATATACTTTGAGTTGAATATTATGAAATGTGTCCAGTTCATCATCTGTACTATATTTTTTTAAATAAAAAAAGAATAATGAAAAGGTAAACTGTCCCCCTAATGGAACTGGTACCATTGGATTTAGTACACCAGCACTGCGATACAGTTAGTTCTTTCTGTTCTCATTTATTTGTTGCTTGTTTGTTTGTTAATTACGTAACAAAATTATCTTGTACTGCAATAATCATATTGAGTCTTTCCCTGTGAGTTCGGCTTGTTTAGGCTTTAATTTCACTGATTAGTTAGAGAGCAGGCTGTTTGTAAACCGTAAACCATTTTGGTGTTTTGCAACCAAGAAAGAAGAACAGTTTGACAGCTGGCCGTTTAAGGTTAGTAAAAATACACCTCTATACGAAAGAACAACGCGTTCCCATTGCTGAACAAGATTTCGAAAATAATGAAAGTTTGATTCATGGTTGATTTTGATGGTGAACGATGAGAAAGATCATGTGATTTGACATCATTGGATTTCTTTCTTTGGGGTTGGTCTGTGTCAGCATGCATTGAAGGAGGATGTGCGGAGAACTCAAAGCTGCAGCAACGAAATTCAGCCACATTTATTAGAAATGGTCCTGGAAAAATTCGACAGAAGAGTGCGCATGTGCCAGCAAAGCTATGGGGCCATTTTCCCGATGTGCTATTCCATACATAACCCTATCCTATGTACTTTGTTTCAATAAAAAATGTATATAAAATTGAGGGGAAGATGCGATTTCTATTTAATTCAAATCTTTTGTCAATTTTGAGATGTAAGTGTGTTTCTTGTGAAGTACACTGCTCTTGGAAAACATTGTGGCCAATAATAAAATACTGTTGTTACAACTAACATGGTTAAACAAGTTGTCTATTAAGCAAATTTGTACAGTTAGAATACAGTTAAAATAAAGCGACTTATAACTAATTTTATCCGATTGGTTAAAAATTATGAAAGCAATTTTGTAGGAGGAGAAAAATAATTTTATAAAAGTATTATTTTGAAAGCGATGTAACCATATAGATTTCTAGAACTGTTTTTCATAATTTAGTAAAAGCAAAATGTGAATGCTCGTTATGTTATGAAGCACGTTCGTTGTAATATGTTTTTTTACTTTCTGAGCATGTACCATGTAAGGAAAGTATTGTAATCATGAAAAAATTCGACTTCGAGATTTTGGTGTTTTGACATGTTTTGAGGTCTTCTGAATTCATTTATGCTGTTTTTTCGAGATGTATGTATGTATGTGTGTGTGTGTGTGTGTATGTGAGTGAACACGATAGCTCCTAAACGGGGCATTCGATTGAGCTCAAATTGGGTATATATGTTATAAATCACCATCATAAGACCGGTATTGATTTTGGTGTGTATAGGACTTAGTTTTTCTACAGGGATACGACAAAGATTTCTTTTACAGTATGGCCAATGGGGAGAAATTCTTGAAAGTGCGCAAGCGTTTAAATAGTGCATTCGATCGAACTTCTATTTGGTATATATGTTTGCATTATTCACCGATTAAAATTTATTTAAATGCTTGGTAATGATCTTAATCGTAAGTGTTCGGAAAGTCGAGTGGAGTCACTCCAGTTTTTTTATTAACAAAACAACACATTATTTAATAAAATGTTGTACTGTGATGTCGGTCACCCATATCAATATCTAATTAATATTTTAAAAAAGAAGTTATTAGGTTATACATGTCTTATAAAGAATATTACTTTACACGTAAATCAAACTTTAAAATAATAGAATAGAACTACTAATCATCCATTTATCTATCATTATTTAATGAAAGAGTTTATTATCAGAATCCATTAGTTTTGAGTACACTGATGACGTACTCTACTATTAATAAGAGTACCTCGTACAGTAAAATATAATTACTGCTGATCATCTATATTTCTCCCTATTTATTTTAAGAGCGTCGCTTGATAAAAGTGTACATCATTTAATAAAATAGTTCATCGTACTATACATCATCCATATGTATCATTATTTAATGAGAGTGCATCACCAGTATACCTATATAATATTCGAGTATACTCGTGATATACTTTTTATTTGGAGGAGGGTACGTTATTTAATAAAATATTATACTGTGCTTTTGTGATTATCTATATCCCTCCCTATTTATTTTAAGAAAAGATCATTTAATAAGTGTACATTTTTAAATGAATTGTCATATCGAACATCTATAATAATAAAAATGAATGTTTGTAAATCTGTCTGTCTGTATGTGTGCGGTCTCCAGACAAACCTACTGCACGCAGAACTCTGAAAATTTGATACCTGAGAATCAGAATTTTAAAATTTTAATCACTTTTTTAATTATTAATTAAAAACTGTTCTAAAACGGAGATTATTTTGTTGCATAAATATGGAATGTTCATGATCGTAGGATTTTATGGGTCGTAGGTCTTCGAAAACCTAATTTTTGGGGACTTAATTTTGGCGATATTTCGCCAAACTCTCCAAGTTTGACGATTTTTCTGTCATTTGGCGCGTTTTTCCTAACGGGACCTTTTCATGAAATTTTTTATGGTACTTTTTATGGTATTTAATACGTTTAATGACTTAACATTTCCTAATTTTAAGAAATTTAAATCGAAAATTGTGGATTTTACAAGATAATTTGCTTAATTGGATGAAATATTTAATAACTCCAGCAATTTTAATGCAAATTACACAATATTTCTAGGGGAAATACGTGACGGCCACGGCAGTGAGTTGTCTTTAGTGGTGCGTTTGTAAGTACGTACCTGAAACTCTGGAACCATTATCTGCACATTCTGTTATACAATTGCGGTCTAGAGTACTAATCTGGAGTTGCAGTTTACATGTCAGATTTTGTAAATCGCCTAATTTAAGGGGTTCACGGGCAACGCCGTGCGGGACTGCTAGTATATGATAAATTTAATTAGAGTTCATTATCAATGTACCTATAGTCTTTATAGTACGCTGATAACGTACTCCTTTACTAACGACAATAAGTAATTTCATAAAATACAAATATACTAACCGAAATTCGTGTTAACCGATAAAACTATTTTTATAACAATAATTATAGTAATATTAATTTCATTAATATAATTTTTATCCTCAATATTTATATTAAATAACAATTTATTTATCATATTCACATGGGTTCCCATAAAAGAATGTGTAGGTGGGGGGAGGGAAAACTTAAAAAAAATATTTCTAGGGTGTGCAAATTTCAGACTTGTAAAAATTTGAGTTCCAATTTTGCTTTGTGATGCACTTTTGCTTACATCATAACACAATACAATATATTAAATCTCTGGGTGGGGGGGGGGGGCAAGTGCCCTACCTTGCTCAATTATGGGCGCCCAGGTACATTCATAATCCCTATTATCAAAGCAAAAGGTAAGATGTGGTCGGGGAAATAGTTTTCTTTCAAGAGAAATTTTGTGTTAAGCATTTTCGTCTTAACCCTTTAACGCGCAGTGTTCCCTCTCTGGGAACACCAAAAACAGACGTTTTGACTGTCGCCAGTCACGAAGAATAGATTGGATTTCCATAAATATAGTTGCGGTTGACATAGCTCCACGAGAATCCTTTACTTTCCAGCACGTCATTTCCCGTAAAAATGGTCACGATTATTTTTAACAGTACAGACATCTGCCGAAAAATCTGCCGAAGAATGCGAGAACAACTGGATAGATTGCCCAATGCTGAAAAAAGGACAGCCGTTGTCA
The DNA here is from genome assembly GCA_038373885.1 of Cheiracanthium punctorium. Taxonomy (NCBI): domain Eukaryota; kingdom Metazoa; phylum Arthropoda; class Arachnida; order Araneae; family Cheiracanthiidae; genus Cheiracanthium; species Cheiracanthium punctorium. Next base: position 34,032 of record JAWZYV010014781.1, read on the forward strand.
TCGCTCGACTTAACTACCAGCAAGAGGGCGGACGATCGAAACGTTCATCGCGTGCCACAGATCCAGAGACCCTTTTTTTGACGAAAGCCGGCTTGTGCGATCGTCCGGCATCTTGCTGGTAGTTAAGTCGAGCGATGGCAACGGCTGCCCTTTTTTTCAACATTGGGAAAGGGTTGCGCCTCAAAGGGTTAACGAGGCTCGACTGTATTATTATTGCACGGTCTATTACAACAATTATCATTATTTAATACACCAGTACGCGTTTGGAGCACATTTTCAGTGCACTTGTGTACGTTCGATTTTCATCGGGCGCGCGTGCAACTTCACAGATTCAAACACACAAGCACTTCACTTACCTTTTCCTTCACTTATTTCACTTTCTTTTCGAATTTCGAGGCCGTACAGGTGTCATCCATCTCATAAGCTATCGGTACATCCGGGCATCGACTCACGTCATTTGACAGACAATCTGTCACGTGATCGCGGGGGGGGTGGAGACGGGACTCTCTCTCTCTCTCTCTCTCTTTCGAAAAACGTCAACAAAACCGTTCGAACCTTTCCTCGCTCCGGCGCGACAGGGAAAAATTTTCCGGCACAAAATCACGTCACAGAGAAAGAAGCTGCGTGTGGAATGGAACGACGAACGTCAGGACGCACGGTTGCAGTGAGTTTTACACAAAATCCCAACGACAGAAGCACATTTACACAAAGATGCGGAAAAAATAAAGCACGAAAAGTTTTTTTACGGGGGGAATTTTAGGAGATGCAACTACTACCACACAGAGAGAAAACAGATTCTATCCCTTAAAAGGGAAGGAGAAAATCCGGCAGCCTCGCTCTGTGGAGGTTAGAGGGCGCTGCCAGTCGCGGCAAGAGATGAGAGGTTTTCTCTCTCTCTCTCTTGAAAGCTTTTTTGTCCTTCTTGATATTTCGTCAAGCCAGGTATAAAATAAAATAAAAAGCTGGAAATAAATTTTCTGGAATAAGTTGCCTCTGGGACAGAAGCTTTGGCGAATAAATTTTACTCTTCTCTAACTTTCAAGTTTTAAATAATTCAAAATCGTCGAGGGTAAGAGCTATATATTTCCTGATTGGTTTCTAGGAAAGAAAGATGAGATTTAATAAGAATTGGAGATGCGAAGCATGATTAGTTTAATTTAAACTGGAATGTACAGTGGTAGCAAAAAGTCCTGAACACACACAATTTTCCGTATAATTTTTGTGATTGACTTAACTTTTCGTCAAGGTATTATCGCAATATGTTAACTATTATTAGTGATACTGATGTCTTTTCTACATTTTCCAACAAGGCTGAAAAGTGTTTATGAGTTCAGTTTGTCTGTCCGTCTGTACTCTAACTACCGGGAACAGCATCGATTATTACGAGATTTATATTTACACTGTAAAAAAAATCCAGAAACTTTTCCTGAGGTAATAAGCAGCTGAGTTGCCATTCCAGATTTCAGAAAACATTACATGGAACTTAAATAAATAACTCAGGTCATTCAATTGAATTTTGCGTGGTATAAATTTGTTCAGTAAACTCCTTGTTACTTTCCGAACATGTACCATGTAAGGAAAGTATTGTAATCATGAAAAAATTCGACTTCGAGATTTTGGTGTTTTTACACGTTTTGAGGGCTTCTGAATCCATTTATGCTATTTTTACGAGATGTATGTATGTATGTGTGTGTGTGTGTGTGTATGTGTGTTTGTGTGTATGTGAGTGAACACGATAGCTCCTGAACGGAGCATTCGATTGAGCTCAAATTGGATATATATGTCATAAACCACCGTCGCAAGACCGGTATTGATTTGGGTGTGTATAGGACTTATAGTTTTTCTACAGGGCTACGACAAAGATTTCTTTTACATTATGGCCTATGGGGGGAATTTCTTGAAAGTGCGCTAGCGTTTAAACGGTAGATTCGATTGAGCTCAAATTGGGTATACATGTTATAAACCACCGTTGCAAGACCGGTATTGATTTTGGTGTGTATAGGAATTATAGTTTTTCTACAGGGCTACGACAAAGATTTCTTTTACATTATGGCCTATGGGGGGAATTTCTTGAAAGTGCGCTAGCGTTTAAACGATACATTCGATTGAGCTCAAATTCGGTATACATGTTATAAACCACCATCCTAAGACCGGTATTGATTTTGGTGTGTATAGTACTTATAGTTCTCCTAAAGGGCTACGACAAAACTTTCTTTTATGTTATGGCATAATGGCATATGGGGAGAAATTCTTGAAAGTGCGCAAGCGTTTAAACGGTGCATTCGATTGAGTTTCAATTTGGTATATGTGTTTGAATGATTCATCGATTAAAATTTATTTAAGTGCTTGGTAATGATCTTAATCGTAAGTGTTCGGAAAGTCGAGTGGAGTCACTCCAGATTTTTTTTTTTTTTTTGTCGAACGTTCCTGATAATTCTAAATGCATCTCAGCTGACCATTGCTTCAAAGGAATGTCCCTGGATTATTTAAAGTGCAAATTTTTGTGAGATGTTCTCTCTCTATATCTTTCTTCATGTTTTTAAATTTATACTGACTAGGTGACAACACTGTGTGCTAAACACCTTTATCAATACTTATTATGACTTAATTATTACGAGATCATTGAGCCAGATATTAACTTTCAAGAACGACATGAAACTCCCTAGATTTGGGGCTTAAAAAAAATTGGATAACACTGAACATGGTAAATGACTGAAGTATGGGTATCCCGCTTTCGAGCCTTCCGCGCCATTGTCGATATGACGGTCTGGAGTTATGGGCTATTTTCTGCAAATCTAACGCGGATACCTATAAGAATTCCTTTAAATATCCTCCAACCAAGGCACACTTGTTAGGCAGATGCCCCTCCTGTAGGTTTGCCATAAGACAAAACTAGGGATGCACCGAATATTCGGTTGGCATTCGGTATACTGCCTATTCGGCAGACAAACTGAACACTCGGTTTGGCCGAATACTTTAATATTCGGCAACCGAATAGTAAACGAATTTAAATATTAGACAACTTTTAAACGAACTCATATTTTAGTGTAAAAGTAAGACAAATTGTTACTTACTGAAAGTAATATTAATGTAACAGGAAACGCTCAGATGCTAAATTTAAATTTTGTTGCTGAAAAGCAAATTGAAACTGAAAAATTGATTATTTTCTGAAGTCTTATGTGACACATTATATTAACCTTACTACTACTAACGCATTTAAGTATATATAACAGTACGTAAGAAACACTCAGACCAGAAAAAAACTTAAATAAATAACTTAGACTGAACGTCATTCAATTGAATTTTGCGTGGTATAGATTTGTTCAGTAAACTCCTTTTTTTTGTGTGCAAACGTTCCTGAGAATTCTAAATGCATCTCCAAAGCTGACCATTGCTTCAAAGGAACGTTCCTGGATTGTTTATAGTTCAAATTTTTGTGAGATGTTCTCTCTCTATATCTTTCTTCATGTTTTTAAATTTATACTGACTAGGTGGCAGCACTGTGTGCTAAACACTTTTATCAATACTTATAATATAAAGTGTTTATAAGTATGTAAAGTCAATTAACTGATAATATTTTATAAAATATGCAGGTAAAAAAATTATCATAATTTCACAAATATTTAAAAAGGTTATTAATAATAAATGAAACACTTAGATTCAATTCTGCAGTATTTTATTTTCTGTTTACACCATATAAAATATTGTTTAAAAATAAACTAATTAAAATAATCAGTTTAATCAACGCCTAATAACGGTTTAATGTTTGATAAATTTTAACCAAATATTCGGTATTCGGCCGGATACTCGGTTAGAATTTTAACCGAATATTCGGTATCCGTTCTTCGGCAAAATATGGGATTCGGTGCATTCACTAGCCTAATTCTGTCACGTAAATGACTCACTTTTTTGACTCTCGTAAATAAAATGGAGCTGAAAAGCGCGAAAACATTGGCGAAATTTCACGGGCACGAACATACGATTTTGTGTAACCTTATAAAAATAATCGCACTAAATTACGTACGGAGAGCGACAGGTGTCCACGGAAGAAAGCCATTGTCGTCGTCAGTGCCTCGTCCAATCCAATGACGAGGTAGCTCGTTATTTTTAAATTAAAACTTGTTTCTTTCTCCAGAAAAGTAAAAAAATATGTAGTTTTTCAAAATTTTTAAATTTTTTGTATACAATTTTTTGAAAAAACTCCAAACTTGCTGCTTCAGTCGTTACCTATCATCCAACTAAATTATATTTTATTCCCTGAGCCGTTTTTCAAGGATGCTAAAACGAACATTTGCACGATTTTCACAAAATCTCAAAATCTGTGGAATATTTAAAACAATTTCGTAATCAATAGTTTAATTGCCATCGAATGAATTACCAAATTTCATTCTATTACATAGACTCGTTTTTCAGCAACGCACGAACAAACATTTATGGAATTTTCAAAGCTATATATATATATATATATATATATATATATTTTAATCTGATGTGGACACCACATGACTTTCTTGCACGTCTATTAAATCAAAACTATTTTCGGCGCACTTCATCTAAACTTATTTCGTTTGAAAGAGATGAAATACTGCAGTAATACTGTGGTTCAGAGATTTCTAGCCAAATATTTGAGATATCGCCAAGCTGGGCTCATTTTGAAAGATTTAGTTTTGGCATTTAATTGGGCAATATTTCTCCAAAAGCTGACAAGCTTGAGATAGGAAAATTTTGGAGAGTAGCCGAAATAGTGATTCATCAGACTTTTAATGAAATGAAGGTATTCATAGACCGTAATGTATTTAAAGTGTTTTTGGTGGCCCTGTCAATAAATTACTCAGTCGATTGCAATAACAAAGGAGATGCATAGTTAGATGTTACAATAGTTCTAAATACACAATTTCAACATTCTACGGTTAAAAGTTTTAGAGTTATTCAAAATGCGAAATTATTCTTGGCGCCAAATTTGGCGATGTTTCGGTAAAACTCGCCCTGTAGATGAAAAAAAGCGAGATTTCGGGCATGGACCAATCTATGACTGACTACTGACATAATTAATATTAATAAACGATTAATCAATCTTCATATATAAAACAAAGTGTAAAATGTTAGTTAGTTTGTCTGTGTCTCGCCTAGCTCCTAGACTACTGATCCTTGACCTACCAAATTTTGTATGGAAATTCTACAGGACGGGTCCCGACATACCTCGAAGCGATTTTTTCGAAATTAGAATTATTTTAGGAGATATCGATAAAAAACTTATTGCAAAAGGCTCATTTTGCTTTCGCAATTGTAACCCTGCAGTGGAAAGGGGGAGAATTTAGCATATCTAGGCTGCCATATTTGGCAAGTTTATTAAATGATTCAGACTCTTGAAATAAAAATAAAAGAATAGCTATTTCTATTAATAGCTTCCTCCCCGAAATTAACAATCTCTTTCTTAGTGATAAGTGTCGCTTGGTAGTTTATAGAGCCATTCGAAAAACCCTCTGCCGTGCAATTAACTCCCCCACCCACTTACACCTCTCACCGCACTGACGAAATGAATATTCTATATCGTGCCCTGGAGAGCTTCTGTCTTGATGAAGAAATAAAAGATAGTTACAAGGGAAACGGATTCCCCCGTAAATCATGCTTTGGAAGATAAGAAAGGAATAACACAGATGCGAGCAGTTCGAGATTTGGTTCAATACTTTGATGAATAAGAAAGCATAAACTGTTTGATTGAAAAGAAAAAGAGAAACAGTTTCCGGTTTTTCTCCTGTTTATCTACTTCAGAAGAGATATAGGTGCTGTGTTCAGCGTATGTATATATATATGTACAGGGTTTCCCAAGAAGTTGGTAACACGCTTTAACTCATGTCCCAATTAACAAAATGCGCCCCATACACTCATGAGTTGATGTACCAAATTTGAGACTTTCATCATATGAATTCGCAGGGATACCTTTAAAGAAAGAGGATTGGGGACCAGGGGCGTAGCCAAGGGGGGGGGGTTATGGGGGTCATAACCCCCCCCCCATGAGAAATTTTTGCCATACAAAATGTATATTCTTTACTACATTATCACGCACAAGTATACATATATATGAGTTGTAGTAGTCGTAACCCCCCCCCCATGAAAAATTTCTGGCTACGCCCCTGTCGGGGACTATACGTTATTTTGAAGATGAACGTTTATTCCTAGAGAGGGAAAAAAAAAATTCTTTCCTAATTTCTGTTCGACCCCTAAAAGGCGATTATTCGACGTGATTTTTTTCCCTTGCGAGAGCCCTGGAAAAGTTATTTAAGTCAGCATTATACATTTATCTTCATATCTCTGACACTTTTAAAGGTATTGTACTCCAATTTTATATGCCACCTCTTTAGTGTATGGGGCACATTTTTACAAACTGGGAATTGTTTCTTACGGAAGTCATAAAATTTTTTTAAAAAGTGTCACTTTTTGTAAATGAGTGAGAGGAATTTTTTCTAAACGGAGTCTTATTTCCGATCTTAATTTGAACATTTTTTTCAATGGACACTGCCCACTTACCTCTTATAAATAAAGAATTGAAGCCCCTTGCCACCTTTTCGGGACACACTGTATATAGTTTTGTTAATAGATATATATCTCGGACGTTTTATGATGAAAGGCTGAAGTTTTGTACATCATGTCACTCGTGCATACTGCACATTTTACTAATTGAGAAATATTTTTTGTACGGAGGTCGTATAAAAATTTTAAAAGTGTAACCTTTTGAAAATTAACGAGAGTAATTTTTTCATAACATAGTCTTTTCATACTTTACTTTGAATTTTTATTCAATTTACATTGCCCATTTATCTCTAATAGATAAATAATTAAACATGTATGGGACACCCTGTGTATGTGTAAATTTTTTGACACATTTTTTATGAAGCAATTGAAATGTTGAATATTTATGCATGTTTATTAAAATATATATTTATTTTTAAAAACTCAGTATTGTTTAGGTGGAAATTCATTTTTCTGCCTCAGCCACCCAATACAAGGCAGGATAAGTATTTATACCAGCAGCGTTTAAACACTACACCGTTACAATATTAGCACCGTTACAATATAAGACTTTTGTATCTCATGACTTTTAAATGAATTCCATTTTTATGAAACATTCTAAAATTTGAGCATGACTACAGTTATTTTTGTAGAACAATATCTGTTTCTGTCATAAAAGTAACTGGCAATATTTAAATATCACTAATAGCCGCTATACAGAAAATGTTTTTATTCATTACCAAAGTTTATTGTCAATTAAAATAAATCTCAATTTTTTTTTTATACGCCAAAGAAAATATTGCTTAAGTTATCAAAATGTATCTGCACGAACTTACATTTTCAACTGCGACTCATATTTTATTAAAAATTAAAAAAAAAAAAGAAGAAAGAAAATAAAACTGTGAATTAACCCTAAAATACACAAAATATAAATTTAATCTCTAAATTAACTTTCTAAAACACTCTTATCAATCTTGATATACCCTCCACGAAATACGTGAATTTTAATTTCGATAAGAGTTACTCTCAAAGGAATATTTTAATGCGCTGTTGAATATCATTTAAATTAACAGAAAGCTTTCGAGAAGAATTGCCCCAAATAGGAAAATTATCAATTTTCCTTTTTTTTTCCTCTACCATAAATTTAAATATTTTAAATTATCTTTATGAAATAGTCTCGTGAGATATATTAAATACTAAGTAATTTTTCGCGGTGTATTTATTTATTTATTTATTATTTTCAATGCAGTACTTCCCGACATCAAATATTTAAAGTACAGTATTCGACAAGAATAAAAGAGTTTTCTTTTTCTCGTTCATTAATGAAAGTGCATGTGTCTTGGAATGTTTCTGCTCTGGCCACAGCCTTGTAGAAGCGCGTGGCTGGGGGGAGGGGAGGGGGGGGGCAGGAGGGAGAAATTTCTGTTATTGAGTCTTTAGCACCAACGTCGGTAGTGAACAGGTTAAAACCAACATGGCACTAAAATAGTTCTTTAAGTACTGTGTTCCCAGAGCGGGAACACTGCGCGTTAAAGGGTTAAAAAAAGTGTTCGAAAAAATTTGAAAGGGTATATAAATCATGCCTACAAAATGCTTACAAATAACAAAGAAGAAATACTTTCTTTCTGCAACTTTTTAGGAAAAGTTTATTTTTTTTCATAAAAATATTTTTACTTTCCGAACATGTACAATGTAAGGAAAGTATTGTAATCATGAAAAAATTCGACTTCGAGATTTTGGTGTTTTGACACGTTTTGAGGGCTTCTGAATCCATTGATGCTATTTTTACGAGATGTATGTATGTATGTGTGTTTGTGTGTATGTGAGTGAACGCGATAGCTCCTGAACGGAGCATTCGATTGAGCTCAAATTGGATATATATGTCATAAACCACCGTCGCAAGACCGGTATTGATTTGGGTGTGTATAGGACTTATAGTTTTTCTACAGGGCTACGACAAAGATTTCTTTTACATTATGGCCTATGGGGGGAATTTCTTGAAAGTGCGCTAGCGTTTAAACGGTAGATTCGATTGAGCTCAAATTGGGTATACATGTTATAAACCACCATCCTAAGACCGGTATCTATTTTGGTGTGTATAGGACTTATAGTTCTCCTAAAGGGCTACGACAAAACTTTCTTTTATGTTATGGCATAATGGCCTATGGGGAGAAATTCTTGAAAGTGCGCAAGCGTTTAAACGGTGCATTCGATTGAGTTTCAATTTGGTATATGTGTTTGAATTATTCATCGATTAAAATTTATTTAAGTGCTTGGTCATGATCTTAATCGTAAGTGTTCGGAAAGTCGAGTGGAGTCACTCCAGATTTTTAAATTAGTAAACGCTGCCGGTATTTGAGAAAAACTATAAGAAAGGAATAAAAATTCTTTCCCTTGAAAGGTTTAAACAGAGTTTTCGTATGAGATATTAAATTGAAGGAAAAAAAGAAGTATTAAAGACAGCGTGCTTTTTTTTTTTTTTTTTTGTATATTTCGCTGCTTTATAACTGTTCATGCAGAAAAAGGAGTTTTACAGGCAAGGAAAAAACCTTACAGCGTCGCTAGTGTAACTCGCAGTATAAGTTCATTATAATGAACTTCACTTTTACGGATATCTCTGATCAACGAATGAAATCCTACCATACAGTTACGCTGAGCCCTGACTCACTCTGTAACCATTCCAGTACAACCACTCCAAGATAAAACTTTTACCGCCATCACTCCAAGAAGATTAACCCATTTATGCCTAGCGTCCCTATTTTGGGACGGCATTTTCGCTATTAGTCGAAAACGTTATTTATTTTTCCTAGCCTTTATTCATGAGCATCAAGCCTCAACTCTACAAAATATTTTAACATGACCCAGTAGGATGCTAATATTTCGATTTTTATGCATAATGATTTTAAAAGAAATCATCTCTTTTTCAAGAAGTTGACGTCAGAATTTATCTATTATTTCTGTTATCAGTAAAAATCGAAGAAAGTCGCAAAAATATCCAGGCACAAATGGGTTAAAAAGAAAAATCGTTCCAATGTTCTCTTTTATCAGCACTTACATGCAACTCTTCATAACTAATCAGCACAGGAGAAGTTCATAAAGATTAAAAAGCAGAAAAAGCTTAATAACTTCTACACCGTTTGTACGATCCGCTGAAAAAAATTTCTAATTATGTATGGAAATATAGAAAACTGCCTGCACTACTTTAAAAACCTGAAAATCTACCCGTTCACACAATTTTAGCGATTTTCCGCTATTTTCCGATAGATTTTATTTCCGATTAAAAATAAAGTGTATCATTTCCGTAACAAAATTAGATACCTCAAATGATAATGACGTCATACTGAAGTCACGGTTATCAGCCGGTCAGAGAAAATTGGGATTCCATTTCGATTAAAATAGTTTTTTTAGGTTATCTAGTTTATTTATTGATTTATTTATTTATTTTTAATTTTTTCACAAATGAAATGATTTGCTAGAAACATTGGTATGAGGGAGGAAGTTCCCCGACAAACGAAATCTTTCGAATGTGAATAGTTTTCGCGCGTTTTTAAAGCAAATGCCATTTGTATTTCGGCATATATAATATAAACTGAATTTGAAATTATTTTTTTTAAGTGGACAAAGATGAAATTTGTTGAGTGTAGACATATTTTTATCGAATGTTTTGTTTTATAGTGCCCCTTGTAATTGCCTCCGCAATGGGCTTTCAATTCTAGTGTGGAAAATACGATTCAAACTTGTGAATCGGACAAAAAAGAAAAACAAAAATTGGTAGAGAATGATTTTGAATACTGATATTATCAAGAGTGTTCTTCCTCTGCTGGGGAGCAAAAGCACAAACTCGAAGGGTTAAAACGCTTCAGTGGTTTTTAAAAAATAAATAAATAAAATCCATCTGTAATTACCACGATATATTTATATCGGATTCCACGGGCCAAGCTATAGCTTATAGCCCCCTTTAAATAGAAGGAGTCTATCTATGAGAGGGGGTGTTGGGCAAAAGAGGTATTGCTAAAACTTATTTTAGTGGAGAGTGGGGGGGGAGGGAAGATGTCAATGCACTGACAAGTCAAATATCGGTTTTACCAACTTATTTATAACTATATTACCAACTTTTTACTTTTGACAACTGGGTTTGCATAATTTTGCCGAGTGTAACGGAAATAAAAAGTAAATTACAGTTTTCGTTAAAAAAAAAATTATCAAGTTTGCCTACTAGGTATCTAATTTTGCCAGTGTTTGGGGGGGGGACTCCCCTTCCTACCCCTCTTTAGCAAGGGCCCTAGGGGGGGCAGAAGAAGAAAATACTTAAATGCTCGATATACTTCGCAGAACAATCACAGTCTTTTCAGAATATTTCATCTTTTAAACAATTAAAGCGCGAAGTGCCCTTTATGCTATTTCATCTCTCTTCACCTTTCATATCTATTTCGCATTATTTCAACCGATATTAAATCGAGCAGGCTCGAGTGAGGTTATATGTAAAGAAGTTTGTGTTAGTTTTGCAATCGCTGCAATCCGCATAATTTATTTTTCTTGTTGAATCGAGACCTCATCTCGAAATCCCCTCAAATATTACTACATGTCAGATACTTGGATTTTCTTGTCTTGTTTCTAAAAGTGATGAAATCTTCTCCAACAACACAAAACCAGATTAATATTTTTCGTAAAAGTAATATTATTTAAGCGAGGAGGAAATCTGAAATTTATTGCAATCTTCCCACCCCAAGGAAAAAAAAAAGCACAACAAAACATGTTTTTGACTTTGAAATAACTGGAACATAAATGAAACCGCCGAAAAATACGGTTTTGATTTAAAATTTGATTCCTTTTTTTCTCTCCCAAGACAAATGAATGACGCTACAAATCAATTTGAAATATATTTTATTTCGGATACAAAACATAAACCAAAAAACAATAATAATGAAACTGAGATCAGAATTCCCCATGGGGGAAAACAGAATAGGAAATCAAAATAAAAAGGGAAAACACCTTATATATATATGAGATTTTTTCAAATTTTAGAGGCTTATGTTAGATATGGCGTGGTGGGTGGAGATTCAATATGGTGTTGTCTTGTGACTCTTTTGAAAGCTGCATGGAGTACATATGCTTCTAATTCAAATATAGTTTTGGTGTTGTCTTGTGACACTTTTGAAAGCTGCATGGAGTACATATGCTTCTAATTCAAATATAGTTTTGTTGTTGTCTTGTGACACTTTGAAAGCTGCATACGGTACATATGCTTCTAATTCAAATATACAGGCCTCGCAGTGGGTAATATTTTTTCTTTAAATTCCAACCTCCATCAAAGTTTTATTTATATAGCCTAGTATTTTAACGGTTTGATAGGCGAAACCTTAACATCTAAAAGAACATTTAGCAACTGTTGAAGCAGCAGAACATTTTATTCTATTATTTATAGGGTTAGCAATTTTTAGGAAATAGGACCCACTGCGACGCCTGAATATAGCTTTGGTGTTGTCTTGTGACATTTTTGAAAGCTGCATAGAGTACATATGCTTCTAATTCAAATACAGCTTCGGTGTTGTCTTGTGACATTTTCGAAAGCTGCATAGAGTACACATGCTTCCAATTCAAATATAGCTTTGCTGTTGCCCTGTGACACTTTTGAAAGCTGCATAGAGTACACATATGCTTCTAACTCAAATATAGCATTGATATTCCCTATGGAGTTTTGATACTACACAAGAAAGATGAGTAGCTTCAGACACATAGATCATTATAACCGTTTCCGAAATATAAATCAACGCATTTCGAATAATGAAGAAAATGGAGAGCACTTGCTACACATGATACATGCACCATTTTGAATAGTTTCATTGTACAGTATATATGCCCTATTCAAATGGTTTTAACAGGGTAGAAGAACACTTACAAGTAGAGTGCACTATGAAAATTATACAGGTTAGAAATAACATGAATAACTTTCGTAGCAAACGATGCATGTTTAAGATAGTTAACCCTTTGAGGCGCAACCTTTTCCCAATGCTGAAAAAAGGGCAGCCGTTGCCATCGCTCGACTTAACTACCAGCAAGATGGCGGACGATCGAAACGTTCATCGCGGGCTACAGATCTAGAGACCCTTTTTTGACGCAACTGCAACTGGCTGTACAGCGTCAAAAAAGGGTCTCTAGATCTGATATTCGTTCATCGCGTGCCACAGATCTAGAGACCCTTTTTTGACGCCGCACACCCAGTTGCGTCAAAAAAGGGTCTCTAGATCTGTGGCACGCGATGAACATTTCGATCGTCCGCCGTCTTGCTGGTAGTTAAGTCGAGCAATGGCAACGGCTGCCCTTTTTTCAGCATTGGGCAATCTATCCAGCTGTTCTCGCACTCATTCATTTTTCAGCAGATGGCAGTGCTGTTTAAAAATAATCGTGACCGTTTTTTGACGGGAAATGACGTGCTTAAAAAGTAATAGATTCTCGTGGAGCTCTGTCACCGAAACTATTTTTATAGAAATCAAATCTATTCTTCGTGATTGGCAACAGTCAAAACGTCAGAGTTTGGTGTTCCCAGAGCGGGAACACTGCGCGTATAAGGGTTAAGCACGGTTGGGCAGACAGACAAACCAAAGTCATAAGCACTTTACAAAATTATCGGAAGGTGTTAAAACTGACACACAACAAAATATCAATTTACTTCAATTTCGAAGACATTTCTGAAGAGTTCATAAAAGGAGTTTGCACGCAACGAACAAGCGTTATATTTCAGAGTTCAGCTAAATTTTAAAAACTGCAAAATAAGTGCGTAATAGCATCTTTTCCAGTAATTGACTCAACATATTCAGCAGAAAACCTGCGTTTTCCCTTATCGATTTCGGATGTCGGGGGGTGAATTGGGGGGGTTCTCAAACTGCCGAATCCGTTCAGAAAATACACTAACGGCAAGTTGCCCCGTACTAAGATTTGCCGATAAAGTAAATATCAGTTACAGGCAGGGAGCAAAGCGTATATCCCAGTCTCCTTTTGCACCTTTTAAAAGTTCTCTCGTTTTCTTTTGAAAAGCGAGATAAACTCTTAATTAATTGCTTTTAATGGGGAAAATTGCAGTCTTATGCGATTTCTGCTTATTTAAGTATGTAATTTCGATGATGAATGCATGTATGTATATGCACTTTCTTTCTTGAAGTAGTTTGTCGATAATTTTTAAGTACGATTTATCGAATATAGCTGTTTATCTGTGATTGGCGGTCAAAACCGCTATTATTCATGGGGAGAAGTGAAAATATTTTTAAAATTACAATACATAAAGGAAAACGGATGTTTGGGTTTGACATACACACACATATACACGTTTCTGACTGAAATTTTCTTAATGTGGTAAATGAAGTCTTTCCATTGGAAATCTATGCTCAGTAAGTTTAGATTATGCTGTTTTCTTTACAATATTCGAAGAGATTCTTTTGTCGAATGTTTGGGATATACTTTTTAAATAAGCTAAAATGCGGAATGTAGAATGCTGATTAAAAAATGTCGCTTGCTTAATGGTCAAGTATCAGTTTACCTGTAGTCCGAAGACATTTTTTGAAGAGTTCATAAAGGGAACTGCACGCAATTGAACGTTATTTTTAGAGTGGTAGTGAAATTAAAACTAAATAACTTAAAGAATGTACTAAGCATTAAATTTGAAATTTATGAAAGTATTCTGTTCCAATTTTTCAAAAAGATTGCTTGAAAATGTTGTGCACAATTTTTTCCTCTAAATTTCTCTGAAATAGCTAATTTAACTGAAGCAGCCTAGTTGCAATTTCAAGTAATAATAAAGTAGATTTCTGTATAGATTTCTTCTACACGAACAACCGACCTTGCAGGTTTAAAGCAGTTTTTTTTTTTAATGTTTGAACCTATATATCTATTTCTAGGCATTTCCCGCTAGTAAAATGTTCTTTCCCAGTCTACTCAGGCCTCATTTTTTTTTTAAAAAGTGGTGTTTAAAAAAAATTTTATGGGGAGAAAAGATTGGAAAAAAATTCGGTGGAGGGGGAGGCTGAAGGCCCGTCTCAAACTTACCCTGCGGCCAAAAAATACCCTCGTCGGGCTTGTTTTTGTAAAAAGTTACTTTGCTTTCTTAATATCGAATTCCTGCTCTATAGCAGAGAAAAAATTCAAAATCCTTTGAATATATTCATTTAGATAGCCTATATCCTTGGTTAACATTACTACTTAAGACTAACTATATCCTAATTACACATTTTTCAGTCTTAGAGGGTTGTTTCTGAAAAGTAGAACAAAATTTTTACCCTTGCCCAATCCTATTCTTCTGTGGTATTTTTTCTTAGAAAACATTTATTTTCTGTGCTTTTTTACAGACAAATTAAATATTAATGCACAGATACAGGGAATTTTCTCGTATTTCTTTTCACTGTTCATTTTAAAACATTGTTCAATTCCAGATAGTTATCGCTAGTTAATTTTTGCTATTTATTGATAGTTATTGTTATCGTAACTACATATTTTTCAGCCTTAGAATGTTGTTTCTGAAAATTAAAAAAAAAAAAAAATTACCATTTTCTCACTCCCACTCTTCTGTGAATTTTTTTTCTTAACAAACATTTATTTTCTGTACTTATATAAATATTTTTTACAAACAAATAAAATATTAATACAAAGAATACGGAGGAATTTTCTCGTATTTCTTTTGTCTGACTTGTTTCACGTTACGTAGATTTACTTTTAAAGCATTGTTCAATTCCAGATAGTTATTGCTTTTGTTTTGAAAATCATGCTCTTGTTCCTATTTACATATAACGAGATTTCTTCCCTTGAGTATGTTGACTTTCTTTTTGATTTTTCTTTGTTTTAGTGGGTAAAACAATACTGTTGTTTGGTTTCGAGTGAGTGCTTGAAAATGTCCTACAGACTGTTTCAAGTTCTTCCAATAGAATGGATACACTTCCACAGCAGAATTTTTTTCTGAATTGCAATGAGCTACGTAGGAGCAATTTTTTTTTTTTTTTAAATCATCAAAGGTCGTATATATATATAAAAATAATCGAATACTATGAGTTTACATTTGTACCTTTCTATTTTTAAAAGATATGAACTAATGATCACAGGTATCATTTAAATGCTCTTCTTTTAATTAATATAATCTCTGAAATATCACTAGGCATATAACGCGAATAGTGAGCTACTTAAGTAGTTAGATGTATCCCTTTAAAGTATTATAACCCTAATTTATCTCATGCTAATATTTCTTCTTATTAATATTACTATTTCTAGTTTATTTTAATTGAATAATTTTTTTTAACTTTCAATTTTTACCAGATTGTTTTAATATACTGTAATTTTATTTATTACCTATTATTATTATTATTATTATTATTATTATTTTATTTCCTTTTTATTTTATTTTTTTATTAAATATTACTTTTTACTTATTGTTCAACTTTTCTCTAATTATTCAGGCAACGTATATTTTTTCCTCTTCAATTGGCAACAACTCGATAGTAGTAAGGAACTGGGAGTTCACCTCATGCGCAGCCATGTTAATCGTGCGCAGCCATACAGGTGCTTTCCCTAGGCTGAGCGGGGAAGGGGGCGTGGTCGGACCGGATGTGGGGAGCGGAAGTTCGAAGGGTTGATAAGAATATTTTTTCCTTTTTTTCAAATAAGGGGACTTGTAATTTTTTTCAGATTGTGACATATTTTTCAAATAAGGGTACTTGTAATTTTTTTCAGATTGTGACATATTTTTTGAAATAAGGGGACTTGGAAAAATTTTCAGATTTTCACATATTTTACAAATAAGGATACTTGTAATTTTTCTTAGGGGACTTGGAAAATTTTTCAGACTGTGATGCATTCTCTCATGAAAAATAAGAGACTTTGACATAATTTTAAATAAGCTATATGAATTAAACCTGAAATAAAAAATATTATTATAAAATGAGGACCCACCAGCCGCCCTGTAGAACTCGTCTACCGCCTCATTTCAAATAAAAATTTTTACTATGCTTTTCCACGTCACGCTAGCCTCGCATGAATGGAGACAGGGCGTAGCACAGCAGACGCGTTGTTGTTTTTGTTTCTTTAAATAATAATTAACTATGTGGAGCAAAGAAATGAACAACATCCCCAGGAGGATTTAGTTTTCTTTACCATTTAGTAATAGAACCAATGCAAATTGAATAAATGCTGCTTAATACATACTTCTAATTTTTGTATACCGTTTAAGATTATAGCATATATTTAATAAGTAACAGTTTACTAGAATATTAAAGTAGGGTTTAGGATACCCATACATTTTCTACAAATTTCTTCTACTGTTAGGGAAGTGAGAAAATTATACCATAGAACGATTTTAGTACCTATAGTTTTTACAAATAATGATTTAGATAGTGTATGAACTTTTTTATCTAAACATTTTTTTTTGTCTTAAGAGATTTTTACCCAAGTTTTAATTTTAAGTTAAATAAGTAATTTTACAACAAATATTTTTTTAACAACAGTTTTAAGTTAAATAATTTTACAACAAATTTTTTTAAATTAATTTTACAACAAATATTTTTTTTAATCAAGAGTTAATTTATTTTTTAACCAAGTTTTAATTTTAAGTTAAATAATTTTACAACAAATACATTTCGAAATTTATTTTTTTTTAACCACTTTTAAGTAAATAATTAATTTTACAACAAATTATTTTTAATCAAATGTTTTTAATTTATCAAGAAAAAAAAAATTTAATCAAGTGTTTTTAATTTTTTGTATATCCTATTTTTGTTAAGTAGACGTTTAACACTAAAGTAGGATTTAGGATACCCATATATTTTCTACAAATTTCTTCTACTGTTAGGCAAGTGAGAAAATTATACCATAGAAAGATTTTAGTACCTACAGATTTTACAAATAATGATTTGGATATAGTCTTATTTTCTATTGCGAGAAAACCACTTTAGCCATATATCCCCCAAAACTCAAGTTTTGATATACGAAATGTGTGAATACGCGTTAGATCCCCTTAGAAAGTCCTCCTACCAAGGCACCGCTCATCCTAAGCAGATACCCCGCGTGCAGGTTTGCCTTAAAACACAAACAAACAAAGTATTTATCTAAACATTTTTTCTTACCCACACATTTTTGATAAATCTTAGGCAGCGATTATACTAGTTTATATTTTCTATAGATCAATTAGAGAAAAAATTACATTTTTAGTAATCCTACAAAATATTCTTACTGTATATCACAAGTAGAGTAACTTGATTTATAGAATTTCAATACGATACGAGTTAGATTGTTTATGTGCAAAACTAATTTCAGTTTGACTATGAAACCATAATTTTATACATGCATTAATATTTTTAGAGGTATGCACTTAGCATATTTTATAGAAAGGTGAGCATAACTAGCACAAACTTTTAGACTAGATAGTACTATTGTTAGAAAGTTGAACTATTGGAAATAAAAATTGAAGATCCGTTTTAGCACAGTTTTATACTGCATGTACATAAATATCTTTCAATACTTAGATAGTTTAAATCACAAATCATTACTTAAACTAAAAAATACAAGGTTTTTACTTACGTGAAGGGACATCGTGCTAAATCTTCGAGTCTCTGGACAAAGTACCAACATCTATACGGCTAGCAAGACCGGAACATAGAGTAATGATTTAAAATACATTATCCCTAATTCCCGGTCCAACTAGCACATTTTCATTAATTTTTGTCTTCATATGCTGAAATAGGTATATTATTTTGACACTAAAAACAAAACACATTTGAAGATATTAAACGCTTTAAAAGTAATTTTTTTTCTTATAACAATTTACCAGATTCACAATACTATTTTATGTAGGATAAAATTAGTTAGCAAGCGAAAATTTAATCTTAGTTAGAATTTACTGAAATACAAATACCATGCATGCCTTATTTTCTATTAGGAGAAAGCCCTCAAACCCCAGTTTTTGTATACAAACTGCATAAAGTACTTCTACCGATAATGCTATTAATATTAATTACACTGGATTACCAACTTAAAATTTCGCAAAACACCAAAATACAGAAAAACATACATTAACAATAACAAAAAAATCACACTTAAAAGTACAACACATCAAAAGTGCAACTATAAGAACCACATAATTATTTTCAATTAGAATTACGGTATCAACTTATATGTAACTAAAATAATAGAAAATATTACACTTACCCTGTACTTGTACACGCGAGAGGCGAAAATAATAAAAATATTCGCAAATATATCCACAGCATAAGTAGAACACGTGCACGCCATATCCCTAGTACAGCTGATAAGAAATTTAGAGATAAGAAAGTGCCTTGAGGCTCTACAGAGCCGGTACAATAAGAGTTGGCCAGTTTGCCGATAAGATAAAACCAGGGAGGGTGCTAGGGGAATACCGAATTGTGGGGACACGTGTTTCATTCTACGTTCAAAAATGGGGACTTATGGATTAAGATGTTTACTACTTAAAAACATAATCTAATTTTTACAAACGCATTGGAACTTTGTAAACGATATCTATTAAATACATTATGATTATTCTTCTGATCGACATTATATCCTAAATTCAAATATCAAAGTTAAGCTACAACGATTAATATATTTTACGTAGTTTAGGAAAATAATGAATCATTAAATTAATTTCTGTGAAACAATTAGCAAAGATCATTGTACTAAAGCAAATTATTTTTGTTAAGTTTTGATAAATAACAGTAATAAATTATAGGCATTGCAGATGAATGAGTATTCACGTATAAAATAGGTATTAAAATTATTGTTTAAAACAATTTTTAGAATAATAAACTAAAATTTTTATTTAATAAAGTCATAAACTAAAATTATTAATTAAAACTTGTTAATAAATTAAACATATCAAAATTTTTACACTCAATTTTTTTTATAGACTTAAATTTTACATAGACATCCTTTTAATAAATGCATAACTAAACTTATGTTTAAAACAATTTTTACAATAATAAACTAAAATTTTTATTTAATAAATTCATAAACTAAAACAATTTTTACAATAATAAACTAAAATTTTTTTAATAAAGTCATAAACTGAAATTATTAATGAAAACCTGTTAATAAACTAAACTGATTACTCTAAAAGATAGCTAATCACAACATATATCAGAAAAAATATAAGCAATTATAATACCTGAAAAATACCGGACAACACTCTTGTTGCATGCGGACAAAACATCGGTCAGCTCGGCTAAAGAATTCTTAGGTATCCGTTGCAGGAGAACTTACCTACGCCCAACCTACAAACTCTACAAATTTAACGGCAACTGATTTTCTCTTATCAGGTATCACAGATCAGATAAGAGATAAGGAAGTGACATGCGCAGAAGACACGTGATAGTGACGTGTGCAAATCTGTGTTGATTGAATATCCGGTAGGTTTCTGGCAGGATGTACTATTTGCAATTAGGGGCAACTCTTAGTAACAGGCTAAGACAAGTTAGATGATGCAATATCTACTGGGTTGAGAAAGTTTTAAGGTAGAGGGCGCTTGGGTAATCACGTGATTTTTTAAAGAATCCGTATAGAGACATTTTAGTTAGATAAAGTGGCCAGGTGTGTGTTGCGAGACTCTCTTTACACTGTGTGCGCCTATACTTAAGACGTGTGTTTTAATTGATTTTTCGCCGAGTTTCAAAAATGTCTTTGCTTGAATCGATTGAAAATAACTTTAACATTGAATACACTCCCGAGTTTTATACTCAAAGTGATGCCGATGTGTTGCTGCAAGAAATAATACAATTGCCTTTAGATGTAAAGCCTCTGCAAAGTATTGAAAAGAAAATTTCCCCCGAGTTTTATACTGAAAGTGATGTTGACGTGCTACAGCAAGAATTGTTTCAATTACCCCTGCAAAGTAGTGAAAAGAAAATTTCCTCGACCCGTAAAGTAATTACTTTTGCTGATGAAGGAATCAATTACAGTTTACCTGGAGCAACAGTCTATGTTTACTCTTGGATACCCATTTTGCAAAAAATACGTGAAGATCTACAGAAAGTGACAAATTATGAATTTAATATGGTGCAAGTGAACTTTGGCTCTGAAGAACAACCTAAAATTGAAGACGGCAACTACGAAGATTTTAATCTAGACCTATCATCAGGTGTATGCATTCTAAGTTTTGGATCTAAACGAACTTTGGATTTTAAACCAGCGAACTGTGAAACCGCTACCATTAAATTAGAACATGGCTCAATGTGTAAGATATATCCCCCAACCAACAAACTTTTAACGCATGGTATTCCTTCTGAACCTTATGTGACAGACCCGCACATTAACCTAACATTTGCCAAAATGTACATTTATGAGCCTTCCCCGAAAAGGGCAAAGTTGGACGATTGGACGGATCATCTTTACCATAGCTTATATGCTTCTGTAAATAGTACATGGCACTTGGAAAGACTTATCTACGTTTCACTTCACGATGAAAGAACTGACTTGAAGATCCATATTAGACAATTTATTCAGAATGCCCAATTAGACTATATACCAACCGGTCAGGGAGTCGTGATGAACCCTTCCACATGGATCGAATTTATTGTAAAACTATTAGATTTTAATATAGGTCATAGCAATAGCTCTTTTATTTGTAATAATCAATTATCTGTATTTAATGATGATGGAAAATGCATCTTACAACAAATTTACAAAACCGCAGATTCATTCACGTTAAATCCAATTTCCTTAACACTTTTAAATGATCAAGTAAAAAAACTTTGCGAAATGAGAAATGAAATATTGGAATGCATTTTAAAAACGCTATATACGACGACCCTGCCTCATTTAATTTTAAAATTAAAGCCGCAAAAATGTAACCGCGAACCCCATTGTAATTACGATGAAGCTAAACAACAATTAATGGATATAGTACATCAGGAAATTTTTAAAAACATAGGCCGGGTTCAAGATCATTCTTCGCATAGGATACATGCCTGTTCGAATAGATCACATATTGATGAGCGAGAGGGTCTTATAAGTAGTAAAGCATGGTTTACGGTTGACATGCCGTATATTGCAAGAGAGATATGCGAGAAAAAATGCACTTGTCATTATGACGGAGAATTTTTTTCAAACATTTTCATTGAAGACTATATGAAGTATCTTCAAAATGAGCTATTTAATTCATTTTTTCAACCGTTTTCAGATTTTGCGAATTCCAAGGATGACAAAACATGTGTAATTATGTGATGTTATTGGTGTATAACTAGTATTGCGATTGTAAAAAATATATTAAAACCATTGTGATTATGTAGAAAAAGTTTGCTTGCTTCTACAACAGTAAGATTTTACTGATTTGTGCATGATTAATTGTGGATTACACTTTGAAAAGTTATTATTTTCTTAATTGTGTAAATAGTTTGTGTAATTTAAAATATGTTTTTGTAAATAAATAAGTTTAAACATGAAAACTTTTCTGTGTTTTCTTTATGTGTATGTGCGTGTTGATTACTTGCAAAATAAAAATCTATTAAATAAAAAGTGATAAAGTTAGCATACTTGGTCACGATTTAAGGTTCTCGTTTTATACTTATCTTTTATACACTACAAGGTAGAAAGTTAGAAATTTAACAAAATTTATTGAAGCATGTACTATGGAAACATTAATCTACTACATAGAATTAAAATGTTTTGATTAAAATCATAAACTTAAGTGTGATAGGTAAATTGTGTTACATGAGAATTCCCAAAGTACTAATTTTTTATAAAATGAACTTAGCTAAAAAAGTTAGTTTCCATAATTTTATAACTTAATCGATTTTACAGGTTTTTCAAAAATAAAGTTAAGTGAGATAAAGAAACTTAGTATTTTTAAATAAAGATTTTTTAGGTGTTCTTTAATGTAAAGATCTTACCATATTTTACTTGAAGTAACAGAATATTTAAAATCATACACTATGTTTTTAAAACATTAGAGTATTACCTTGGCATATTTTTATAATTTTTATTAAGTAATGGGCTTGAATATTTTTATGAGAAATATCAACTAAGTGCACATGTTACACATTTTACTGATTGAGATGGTTATGCTTACAAATTTTAAATAAATATGCTCTTACTTTTATACATGTTACTTGTTCAAACTAAGTATACTTTTGATTTGTATACGTTTATGAGTTCTCATAAGTTATGAAATTATTTCTCGAAAGGAACTTAGCTATTAGAACTTTGTAAATTTCGTAGAAGTAGTATGCTTAACATGTTTTTGATAAAATAGATTTAAATGTGGTACAGAAATGATCAGCTATTTTAGCATAGATGTATAAACTTATCTTTATGTAAACCTTAACTAAATAAAAGTAATATAATTTATGTCTGTACAAAGTGAGGGACTTAGGCTATTTTTCAGAATTATCAAGTAAAGGGTTTTACAAAATACTTAGTAAACTGCATTAATAGATTGTAAGGTGTAATTTTTTCTTTTAGAAGTTTTGCACATTGGTATATTTTATGTTCTGATAAGTCGTTGAATATGTTCTTGAAATAAACTAACATATCTGTACTTTGAAAATTTTATAGAAGTGACGAACTTTGGTATTTTTAGAATGTTACGAACTTGATACATTTTTTCTGAAGTGCTAGATGTGTGAAATTGTCTTTTTAGAAACATTGAATTATTCATATTATTGCATTTCAGTTACTCTTTCAAGATAACGGACTTAGAATTTTTTACAAATAGCAAGCTAGTAACTTGCTAAACATGCTTCTTGCAAATATTTTTAAATACCGTTCTTAAAAATCACAGTGTCTACTTAATTTATTATATTTTAATTTGTTTATTTCTTTTAGTAGTTACAACTTTGATAATTTTTAAGAACGGTGCTCAGCCTTCCCCGCTCAGCCTAGGGAAAGCACCTGTATGGCTGCGCAAGATTAACATGGCTGCGCATGAGGTGAACTCCCAGTTCCTTACTACTCTCGATGGTTGAGCAATGTTTTCAAGCTTAAGGCTTTTGGTCTCTTCGTCTCCATTTTTGTCTTCATATTTACTTTTTAACAAGATAACCTCCGCAGTTACATATTTAGCTTTCTTTGTGCTAAGTAACTACATTGAAATCCTGTTTTTTTGTTTTTTTATCTTGGTACTAAGTATTCGGTTCGTGGGGCCTGACGAGTATAGCCGATGCTTGCTACCCATTGTTTTTCTCCATCCAATTCCATTTTTAATTTTCTTTTTTACCATTGTTTGGAATTCTGTTTACTGGATATATCTACTCATTCCTGTTTTGCATACGATTTTGTGTTCATTGTATATGTGGACTACGAAACTATTGTAGAATGATTCCTTGATTCCGTAAGTTCAGCCATTTTACTATTATATATATAAAACTCGGCTGTTCGAGCCTCGTGAGGGGGAGACCCCCATGAACCCCCCTAATTTTTCAGTTTCATCATTGTCATATTAAAACGATATTAATGGACTATGTCATTTTATCGCTCATCTTTCGCGTATTTCGCCTGGCAACCCTATATGTTGAAATTTTTATGAGTGTAACCTATTTATAGAAAAATACATGCGATGCCTATTCTACAGCGTACGAAATAGTGTAACAATAGATTAAAGTTGTTGTGAACTAATAGTATTTAAATACATGTAAAATTATGTCGCTTTTTTATATCTCATTTTTGGGACACATTTTTTTCAATAAAGGGTGGTGAGAGATAAAATGATATAGGCATTAATATATTATGTGTGTGTGTATTTCGCCTGGTAACCCCGTGTTGAAATTTTTATGACTGTAACCTATTTATAGAAAAATACATAGGAAGCGTATTCTACAGCTTACGAAATATTGTAACAATAGACTAAAGCTGTTGTGAACTAATAGTATTTAAATATATGTAAAATTATGTGGCATACTTTTATGTCGCATTTTTGGGACACAATTGCCGGGCAATTTTCAATAATGGGGTGAGAGATAAAATGACATAGTCATTAATATATATTTATACATACAGAGTGTCCCAAAAAAGTGGTAACGGGTTTTAATTCTTTATCTTTTTAGCGATAAGTGGGCAGTGTAGAACTAAAAAAGTGTTCAAAATAAGGTCGCAAATAAGACTTTGCCTAGAAAAAATTCCTCTCGTTAATTTTCAAAAAGCTACACTTTTTAAATATGTATACAAACCCCATACAATATAAATTCTCAGTTAGTTAAATGTGCCCCATACACTCATGAGATGATGGACATAATTTCAGCCTTTCATCATACAACGTGTCAGAGATGTCTTTAAAGAAAGAGGATCGGCGACTATATATACATGATTTTGAATGTAATCTTTCATTGCTAGAGTGGGAAAAGGAGATTTTATTTCGTCATTTCTGAACGATCACTGAAATGCTATCATTCGACGCGACTTTTTTTCCTTCGAGAGCCATTGAAAAGGGGTTGAAGTCGGCATATTTTTAATGTTCATATCTCTGACACTTTTTAAAATATAATTCTCATATTTTGTATGCCACCTCATTAGTACAAGGGAAACATTTTACTAACTGGAAATTTGTGTACGAAGGTCGTATATAAATTTAAAAAGCGTAGCTTTTCGAAAATGAACGAAAGGAGTTTTTTGTAGCGTAATCTTTTATTTTAAACATTTTTTTTTCAAATGACATTTCCCACTTACCTCTAATAGATAAAGAATTAAAGCCCGTCACCACCTTTTGGGACACTCTGTATATTGCGTTTCATGCTTAGTATTTCATCCTTAACAGTGAATGGAATTATGGGCTCCACAATGGCACAGTAGATAAAGGCACTGAACATGATATATGGCTGAAGTGCCCTATCGCGCAAGGATCGATCTAAAGGCCTTTTTACACGGACAAAATTTAGAGCAATTTTGGTTGCACAAACAGGTTGCTGCAATTCATTCCCGAAAGTCAGTGAGCCCGGTTGAGCACTCAGGGTTGCCATAGTAAACAAACCCTGTTGTGTTCACAAAGGTCAGAGATTCGCCGAATTGGCGGTAGCTAGAGCATGTCATTATAAATAGCATATCGTTGGTTGTTTATACCTCGTGTCTGTCTTCGGATCGGATTGTTATTTCTTTTTACTTTCCGAACATGTACCATGTAAGGAAAGTATTGTAATCATGAAAAAATTCGACTTCGAGATTTTGGTGTTTTTACACGTTTTGAGGGCTTCTGAATCCATTTATGCTATTTTTACGAGATATATGTATGTATGTATGTATGTATGTATGTATGTATGTATGTGTGTGTGTGTGTGTGTGTGTGTGTGTGTGTGTGTGTGTGTGTGTGTGTGTGTGTGTGTGTGTGTGTGTGTGTGTGAGTGAACAAGATAGCTCCTGAACACGATAGCTCCTGATAGCTCAAATTGGATATATATGTCATAAACTACCGTCGCAAGACCGGTATTGATTTGGGTGTGTATAGGACTTATAGTTTTTCTACAGGGCTACGACAAAGATTTCTTTTACATGATGGCCTATGGGGGGAATTTCTTGAAAGTGCGCTAGCGTTGAAACGATACATTCGATTGAGCTCAAATTGGGTATACATGTTATAAACCACCATCCTAAGACCGGTATTGATTTTGGTGTGTATAGGACTTATAGTTCTCCTACAGGGCTACGACAAAACTTTCTTTTATGTTATGGCATAATGGCCTATGGGGAGAAATTCTTGAAAGTGCGCAAGCGTTTAAACGGTGCATTCGATTGAGTTTCAATTTGGTATATATGTTTGAATTATTCATCGATTAAAATTTATTTAAGTGCTTGGTCATGACCTTAATCGTAAGTGTTCGGAAAGTCGAGTGGAGTCACTCCAGATTTTCCTTTTCTTCAATCAAATCAATTTCCATGTCGATATTCCATTTCACGGACATTTTGTTTTCGCACAAGCTGATCCCTTTCACTACCAGCGGTATGGCTGAAGCTGACTCTTCCGCCATCTTGCGTTGTGACGTTCGAAATAGGAAGCACTACGATTGGTTGGAATTCCAGCAACCTGCAATATTTTCGCCTCTGAACGAAAAAGTTGGAGTTGACTGTTCCCTAGGTAACCGAGGGAAATTTCCAGGAAAGAGGTTTCTGCAACTGGTTGCAGCAACCCAATCGCACGAAAATTCCTTCGTGTAATGAGGCCTTAACGGTCTGGATTTTGGGGCGGTTTTCTCCAGATGTAACGTGAATACGCGTTGGAACCTTTTACACACTCCTGCCGACCAGGGCGCCCTTCCTTGGACAGATAGCCCTTCAAGTAACTCTGCCTTAATACAATTCAACTTCATGATGATCCTTTAAAGTTTACCAATTAACCCATTAAAGCGCTGGAATTTCTTCTGACGACAGTCTCAAAATTTGTCGACCTCAAAAATGCATAAGCGTTAATTTATTTTTAAGTTTTATTTTCGAGAATAAAAAAATTTGATTTTCATAAAATTCTTAGCATTAGATAAGTAAAATCCGAATAGTTCATTGTGTTTTTACTATTTTTCCTTTCTGAACATGTACCATGTAAGGAAAGTATTGTAATCATGAAAGAAATCGACTTCGAGACTTTGGTGTATTGACACGTTTTGGGGTCTTCTGAATTCATTTATGCTATTTTTACGAGATGTATGTGTGTATGTGTGTATGTGAGTGTACACGATAGCTCCTAAACGGCGCATTCGATTGAGCTCAAATTGGGGATATATGTTATAATTCACCGTCGCAAGACCGGTATCGATTTGGGTGTGTATAGGACTTATAGTTTTTCTACCGGGCTACGACAAAGATTTCTTTCACATTAGGGCCTATGGGAGGAAATTCTTGAAAGTGCACTAGCGTTTAAACGATCCATTCGATTGAGCTCAAATTGGGTATATATGTTATAAACCACCATCGTAAGACCGGTATTGATTTTGATGTGTACAGGACTTATATATTTTCTACAGGGCTACGACAAAAACTTCTTATACGTTATGGCCTATGAGGGGGGGGGGAATTCTTGAAAGTGCGCTAGCGTTTAAATGGCGCATTCGATTGACTTCAATTGGGTATATATGTTTGAATGATTCATCGATTAAAATTCATTTAAATGCTTGGTAATGATCTTAATCGTAAGTGTTTGGAAAGTCGAGTGGAGTCACTCCAGATTTTTTAGAAAAAGAAATGCATTCTTCATAACCCGCTTATAAAGTGCAACCTGTGACGTTAACCGCCTGTCTAACTTGACTTAATTGGCCAAGAATGGATTAGCTTAGTTACTTTAATACTGACTGAACCATTTATAAGTTAACCATCTGTCTACCTTGTATATTGCCCAAGTAATCAGGGAGAATTATCGCCAAAGCATAGCTTAAAACCTTCGTAAGTGACCACTTCCAGAATTTTTTATATGTCTTTCGTCTAACAAATTATATTATTATTTTTCTGTTTGTCTAAAGTTTATAAAACTTGCGGACAAAGCAATATTTATGTTTAATTTAGTCCATATTATTAATGTATCATTCATCTTTATTCCTTGTGTGAGTAAAATTCCTTTTCCAACTACAGTAATAGGTATGAGTGAAGTATCAGGTTGTAACGAAAGTTTTCCGCCATATCTGCCTGAAAAACTAACTTCTAACTCCTTAGATAACTGATTTTGAACTTTCGGTACCAAACCTGCACAGTGTCACATGATACAACAATAGTACTTAAAGCTGTACTCATAATTTGTTGATATTATGTAGCTGACTTTTTGCAACACAAATGGAAGTAAATGATGGTTCTAATACTCTAGAGTGATAGTTCCATTTGGGACACCTTATACTTAATGATAACTATATTTTTTACAGATTTCACAACACAGTGTTATAAAGTAAGCCTCTTTCTTTCAAATGACAAAAATTGATTGACAAAATATGAGCCAATACGCCAACGAGAACTGTGTGCTGACGATGTTTGCGGTGGCGGGAAACTTTCGTTACAACCTAATACAAAGTTCTCACACATACTTACACTATGCAAAATATAAGTATTAGGTGTACCGGAAAAAATGTCGTTGCTTTACATAAAATTCAAACAAATGAATTTTCATCAATTATTGTATTAACAAACAAGCTGTGCCTAAGCACGGGACTCATAATTTCAAAGGGAGAATTCTATAGATAATATTCTTTTTTTTTTCCTCTCAGAGAAAAATTGGCCACCCCCCCCCCTCCTTTTTTCACGTCTACCCTCCTTGGAGTATTCTATTCGAAATGTTCTGAAATCTATTTTTAGGTATTCGTGAGCATTGTATTTTAAGGCAAGAATTTTATGGATATCTTTTTTCTTCTTTGAGATCACGCAGGATATCTGAAAAGAACGTTTTGGCTCCCTATCCCCCCCATGAGTTACAAATTTTGGAAAATGCTCTGTTTTCTAGCGCCTATGTTATAAAACTCACGTACCTGGCAAATTTCGTATTATAAGCTTCTGTAGTTTTGGCTAGGCAAAATATTGACTTACGAAAAAAACGACAATGCTTTCCGGTACACCTAATCGATAATGTTACTATAACTGTAATGCAGAAACTCGCATATTAGATAGTTATTCGTTTTAAGTGGACAATGATGAAGTGCTTTTAATAAAAATAAGAATTATTTTGCCAGGAAGAAGCTCTAAAGAGATATGACGTATAATATTTTGACTCATGTCGCTGCCAATTGCATATCAGCCTACATTAAATCCCGTGCAAATAGTTTGTTACCCAATTCCGCTTTAAAGCGTGGAGGTATTAGTCCACCAAATCTCTTGTAATCTCCAATAAATTCCTCTGATTAGAGATTAGCTTGGAATGGGCAAATGATGTAAAGTTGATTTCAAAGTAAAATTTTCATACATCTTTAAAATTATAAAAAAAAAATATAATAAAATTTTGAATGGAAGATTTTCAATTATTAAAAAATTAGCTCCTAAAATACGGAAAAAAACACTCAAAATACTGGTGTTAAAGGATAAAATAAATATGCTCGGCTGTTCGAGCCTCGTCAGGGGGAGACCCCCCCTAAACCCCCTAATTTTTTAGTTTCATTATTGCCATATTATTGGGTTGGCAACAAAGTAATTGCGTTTTTCCGTATGTCAATATTTCGCCTGGCCAAAACTACTGAAGTTAATTATGCGAAATTTGGCACGTACGTGAGTTCTTCAACATAGGTGCTAGATCAGAGAGCATGTTCCAAAATTCGTAATCTTAGGGGGGGTAAGGGGCCAAAAAGTTCTTTTCACATATCCCGCGTGATCTCAAATAAAAATAGAGATATCCGTGAAATTCTTTCTGTAAAATACAGCAGTCACGAATACCTAAAAATTAATTTCAGGACATTTTTAATAGTGTCCTCTGAGGAGGATAGAAGCGAAAAAAGGGGGAGGGTGGCCATTTTTATGGACGAAAAAAAATACTGCCAGTGAAATTCTTTCTTTAAAATGTAACAAATATGAATCATATGTTCAGGCACAGCTTACCTGTAATTAAAAACTTGTTGAAAACTTATTTGCTTGAATTTTATACCAGAAAACGCAATTACTTTGTTGCCAACCCAATAAAACGATATTCATTGACTACGTAATTTTATCTTTCGTGTATTTCGCCTGGTAACCCCATGTTAAAATTTTTAGTATTGTAACCTATTTATAGAAAAATACATGGGACGCCTATTCTACAGCTTACGAAATATTGCAACAATAGATTAAAGCTGTTGTGAACTAATAGTACTTAAATATATGTAAAATTGTGTCGCTTTTTTATGTCGCATTTTTGGGACACATTTTTCAGACAAATTTCAATAAAGGGGGTGAGAGATAAAATGACATAGTCATTAATAAATCTTTTTGTGTTTTTTACACAAAGACGTGTGTCGTCGACACGACACACGACTTGGACCTCGTTTTTTACACGACGTGTGTCGTGTCGTCTTATAAATATCATTTTATGAGCGTTTTTTTACACAAAGTTCTCATTTATTTTATTTTAAGCTCCAAAAATACTTACAAGCTTTAACATCGAAACATGTTTTATGATAACTGAGTGTTATAAATAATTTAAATTATAGATGCATTGCAGTGAACACTGAAATGAAGTGGACGGGGAATTTATTGTACGCGAAAGCCGCTTGGAGGGTTAAATGTTGGCACCTTAATTCTTTTTTTTTTTTTCTAATGGGCAGGCACTGGCCACAAGCCTTTTGCCATAACTATCCGAAGGTGTGGCCATTTTATTATGGGGGCACCCAGTGGGCGGCCACGTTACCCCCTATGAAGGGACGAACACATAGACAACCACGCCCATTCTGGGATCGAACCCCGGCCGCCGGGAGTTGAACCCGAAACCGGAGTACGGTGCTTTACCCACCATACTGCAACATTTTTTGATCCTCGGGTAAACCATACTCAATTAACCCTTTAACGCGCAGTGGGAACCCGCTCTGGGAACACCAAACTCTGTCGTTTTGACTGTTGCCAGTCAAGAAGAATACATATGATTTCTATAAAAATAGTTTTGGGTGACATAGTTCCACGAGAATCCTTTACTTTTTAGCAGGTCATTCCCCATAAAAAAATGGTCACGATTATCTTTAACAGCACTGACAACTGCTGAAAAATGAAAGAATGCGAGAACAGCTGGATAGATTGCCCACTGTTGAAAAAAAAGGGCAGTCGTCGCGATTACGACAGCTGGCTGTGCTCGCACAGCCAGCTGTCGTCAAAAAAAAGGGTCTCTAGACCTGTGGCACGCTATGAACTTTTCGATCGTCCGCCATCTTGTTGGTAGTTAAGTCGAGCCATGGCAACGGCTGCCCCTTTTTCAGCATTGGGAAAGGCTTGCACCTCAGAGGGTTAATTATAACGGCGACTAAAAAACCCGAGGTAAGGTAACAAAAAAGCAACATCTTAAATAACATACATTTTCCTAAGAGTTCTGTAAACATCTCATTTCTCGACGCCTTGAAAAGCCATCGGTCCACGAAAGATAAAGTAGCACCCAAACACCCTTAAAGTAAGATAAAAAAAAAAGACGTAAAAAAGAGGAGAAAAAAAAAATAATCTCGAAAACGAGAGATATGTTATTATCCACAGTTGAATTCCCTCTTTAATTTTCGCTAATAGTAAATTTATTGGAGCAGACAAACTTAAAAGACCATATTAGGTTCGGCCTTTATAATTACGTCGTTAAAGGAGATAAGAGAGGGTGGGAGGGGTGAAAAAAAAATGATATCTCCCATTTTTCCCTAGGAGGGAAAATAAAGATGAAATTTTTGAAAACTTTTTCTTTCTTTATATGTGTGTGTGTGTGTGTGTGGAGGGGGGGGGGGATAATTTCATTAATCAATCAGTTTACATCGGATTGAAAGGAAGACTGATTTGAGAGAAATAAAGTTTTTTTTTTGTGGGGGGGATCCCTTGAATTATTTCCCCGCTTGATCGAAGCAGGAAAAGACACTTGGGGTTCTCAAACGTAATTTTTTTAACTCTTTCCGATATAAAGCTGAAATCTCCTTATGATTTCAGCTTTATATCGGATTAGTGAATAAGGCACTGAACATGGTAGATGGCTGAAGTGTGAAAGTCCAGGGTTCTGGCCTACCACGCGACTGTCGGTCGAAAGGTCTGGAGACTGAACATAGCAGATGTTTTGAAGGGTCAAGGAACCGCATTCGGGCATATCGCGCGGCTGCCGATCTAACGGTCTGGAGTTTTGGGCGGTGTTCTCCAGATGTAACGCGAATACGCGTTGGGAACTCCTTAACCCTTTGAGGCGCAACCCTTTCTCAATGCTGAAAAAAGGGCAGCCGTTGCCATCGCTCCACTGAACGACCAGCAAGAGGGCGGACGATCGAAACGTTCATCGCGTGCCACAGATATAGAGACCCTTTTTTGACGACCGCTGGCTGTGCCAAGATGGCGGACGATAGAAACGTTCATCGCGTGCCACAGATCTAGAGACCCTTTTTTTGACGACAGCTGGCTGTGCGGCAACGTTTCGATCGTCCGCCATCTTGCTATTAGTTAAGTCGAGCGATGGCAACGGCTGCCCTTTTTTCGGCATTGGGCAATCTATCCAGCTGTTCTAGCATTCTTCCATTTTTCAGCAGATGTCAGTGCTGTTAAAAATAATCGTGACCGTTTTTTGACGGGAAATGACGTGCTAAAAAGTAAAGGATTCTCGTGAAGCTATGTCACCCGCAACTATTTTATTAGAAATCATATCTATTCTTCGTTACTGGCAACAGTCAAAATGTCACAGTTTGGTGTTGCCAGAGCGGGAACACTGCACGTTAAAGGGTTAAATAGTCTACCGCCACGGCAGTCCTCCCTCCCCGTAGGCAGAAGCTTTAGCGTAGGCTTGCCATAGCGCAAAGCCCTAACAGTCTGGAGTTTTGGGGGTTTTCTTAAGATGAAAAGTGAATACGGATTAAAACCCGTTAAAAATCCCTCTGCCAAAGGCACCATCCCTTCTTCCCTAGGCAGATAATCCTCGTGTATTATTATTTTTTTTTTGCCAGGAGAGGACAGCTCACGTTATTGAATGTGTCGTTTAGAGCAGCATGTGTCCTACCCTGAGTTTCCCACCGCAATTCGGATCCTTATCAGAAGGTGCAGGACTTCTGAATATTGCCACCTTTCAGAAACTGCTGGCGACCGCCGAGAGAACTTCAGAACCACTGATTTAACATGCACAGTACACAGTGGTACGTTGGAATCGAACCCGCAAACTTCCACACAGTAAAAAAATTCGGAAACGTAAGATACTTATAGCAGAAAGGTTTCCGAAAGTATAGCGTAACCAACCGATGCTCTACTCGAACTCACGATTTCGGAAACATAACCCACATTTCGGCGTAAAATATTTACGGGGAAAGAAAATCTTCATTTGGGACTTCGCGCATGCCCCAAGTACCAAGAGACAGAGGGATAAGAGTGAACGCGTCTTCCCTAATAGCACAGATGGTCACAAGAGTCGCTGTGACGTCACAGAGGGTCACAATTGTCACAACACTGTCATATGCTGTCACATTGTGACTTGTGAGTGATGTGACTCCACTGTGTGGTCACTGTCAAGTTTATTTGTGACCAGTCACAAGGTGACGTCACCGGATGAATACTTAAATAAAGCGGATGAATACTTAAATAAAACAGCACATTATCTCCTGAAAATAATTTATCTGGAATTTTTTTTTAAATTTATATTTATTAATTATGGTATTTTCCCTCCATTTATAAAATACTCCAACATTTTTTTTTAAGTTTCCAAAACAAGCCATGCCAGAACTAACTTTTGCAGCAGTCAGTTTACTTTTAAAGCAAATCGGAGTAGGACGATCACAGCGCTGAGGTAACGTGCTGACCTACGAACCAGTGTGTCGAGAATTCGATGCTGACCGCTGGTACTGAGCGCTCCTTCCGTGAGAGTTTGCGCTGCCATCTAGTGCATGTTACTCGAAACGCTACATCTAACGCATGTTACTCGTTCTGAAAAACACAGTAAGATTACTCGTTAATTCGGACACCTTTGTGAAATACACCGAAAGGTTACTCAATACTTTACCAAAATATACAGAAGCGTTACACATCTTTTCCAGAAACCTTACCTAAAAAGCAGGAAAATATGTAAATATTTTTCCGAAATATGCAGAAACGTTTCTAAATACTTTACCCGCATGGTTTGGAAACGTTTCTGCAATTTTAAACTACAAGAGCTGCCCCATATCTTGGGGTAACTTTTCCGAATTTTTTTTTTTTTTTTTTTTTTTTACCGTGAGTTACGAGTTCAACGCCTTAACCTCCGGCAACTACTGTCGGTCGTATAGGTTTGCCTTAATGCAATACACACACATTACACGTGACAAGGGGCACTTCGCAGCTATTACCGTCTGATTTTTGATCATTAGTAAAAATCGCCCACACGTAAAAACGTGTTATAGATCGATTGAATGAAAGATAGGTTGATTGATCATAACCTTATGCTAAAATGTTCGTTTTATTATAGATCTCACGAAGTATTATAAGATGTAAAAATAAATATAAAAAAAGACAATATACATAATCCAAGAAATCGATTTGATGTTCATTGTGTAAAAATGCGCCAATAGCGTAATTTCGTTTAATGTACTGAACGTTGTAAATGCGGCGAATAAAAGTTTATTTACAATACGTCAATGAATATGTCTGACAAATCAGTGTATGCACGCAAGATAGTGATTAAACGTACTCATTGATAAAAGAAAAAAATGAGATGATTATCGATTTCTGGTGTGTTTATGCTTTAATTCAAAACTAATTGTAATAGCTTAATTATCTGCTAGAATAATAACGTAATATCGATTTGAGTGAATTTCATATTAATAATTTTTTAAAAATAAGCGTTTTGATAAATAGAACCAGCAAGAGTTTCTCTCTATTCTAAAAAAAAAAAAAAGTAAAGGCCGCTGGCGCTGTCAAAGCTTTGTGGACCTATCTCCTCCTAAACCGTGGGGATTTGAGTTTCGACTAAGGTGCCCACAGATTCGAAAAATTCCGAGGAACCTGCTTAGCTGACTAAAATTTAAAAAATCGAATTATTTTAGAAGATATTTATAAAAAACTGAAAAAAATAAACAGAATGGTTGCCATATTTGGCATAAAATCATTCATTCCTTTGCAGCAAAGCGTTTCCAAGTATCTAGAATCGCGTGAAATTTACAAAGTTAACACAAAAAGCCTAATAACTTCTTCACCGTTTGCACGATCCGCTTGAAAATTTTCATGATCATGTATAAAAATATAGAAAACAATCTGCGCTTCTTTTAAAATCTGAAAATCCGCCCGTTCCCTCCTTTTTAAGCGATTTTTCGCTATTTTCAGCACCATTTAATTTCCGAGAGTCAAAAAAGTAAATCATTTGCGTGACAAAATTACCCTTTCCAAGTGAATATGACGTCATACAATTGGAATCCAAATTCCTTTAAAAAAGCTTTTCCAGATTACACAGTTTATTATCATTTTTTTTTTTTTTTCACAAATAAATCGTTTGAATGGACATGAGAAAAGCTGTGTACACAAAACGAAATCTTTCCATTGCGAAAAGATTCCGCGAGTTTCCAGAACAGCATGAAATTTATTTTGGGTATCTCTCTATTCTAAAAAAAGTAAAGGCCGCTGTCCCCGCTAGCGCTGTCAAAGCTTGTTGGCCTATCGTTTCCTAAACCGTGGGGATTTAAGTTTCGACTAAGGTGCCCACAGATTCGAAAAATTCCGATGAACCTGATAAGCTGACTTAAATTTCGAAAATCGGATTATTTTAGAAGATATTAATAAAAAACTGAAAAAAAACAAACAGAATGGTTGCCAGATTTGGCATAAAATCATCCATTCCTTCGCAAGAAAACAATCCCAAGTACGTAGATTCGCGTGAAATCGACAAACATGAAGTTCCCCAATTTTAAGCCAAATGAAAAATATGAAATAAATAACTCAAAATGTGTTACTATTTGAAAATTGTCAACTATGTGTAAGTTCGCTTAGACAACAGGAGTTTAGAATGAGCGATTATCCGTTTTTCCAAAACAGAATAACTGATATCTTGAAAATGAAAAATAATTAAAATGCAGATTATTTTAAAGCCGGTTCGGTCCAGCTGGATTATTGGCCACCAGTAGAAATATTGGGCGGCGTTAACTATGCCATTATAGCAGTTACAGTACACTCTGGATATTTGCTAGCGCGACGAGATGGTATAATTCGTGGTGCTAAGTACGCCAATCTGTACACGATTATGTAAATGAAAATATGGATAACGCTTTTCCAGTAATCTTAAATGAACAGTAATTATAGGTTGTGAGCATGTGTAAATCGCCAAATAATGAAAAGTCGCCATGGGTGGCAAGCTATCCTATCTGTTCCGTAGCTTTTATTAACTTTACATGTACGCGAGTCGCCAAATGATGAAAAATCGCCATGGGTGGCCAATTCGCTAGTTGTCCAATAGGTTTTACATTATCAAAAATACAGCTGAAACAGATGTTCTCATTTTATTATGCTTTAGCTCGTAATTAATATAACTTTTGAATGGCAACATTAAATATCATTGTGTTTCTGAGGAGTGCAAATAATTTTTCCAGCGATTATAAACGGAGTCCGCACTCCAGGTCGAGTATAGCTCAGGACCCGTACAATACGGATTCCCATAACAAAATATCTTCCATGTTATGAGGGGGAGGGGATCTACTGTGGTGTGAAGTTTAAATTTTTATGTACCAATGAACCAAGCAATGTGTAGCTCAGTAACATTCTATCTGGTCCAATCTTCGTGTTTTGTCTGTTGAAATTATGTCTTTTTTACGAATAAGCCTTATTAGGGGCCGAATGCCGCATACGAAAAGCGAGCGTAGCGAGTCTGGGGGCCTTGGCCCCTAGTGTTGTGAAATATCGCATTTTTAATGCTCTTTATTAAGAAGTGAAATAACATCGTTGCATGTTTGTATTTTTAATAATAGTTTTTGTTAAAATACATTTAGTTTCTATGCAAAAATAAACAATTTAGCGGAAAGAATAAAAATATTTAGAAAATGGACTTTGAAAAAAAGCTCAAGTTTGTTTTACATAGATTTTGGATTTTAAATTATCTTATTCGGATACTTATAGATTCAGACTAGTAAATTCTGTTTTCCTTTGCTGTTTTAAAAAAAAAATTGTTTTTACATTTTTTTCTGGTTATTTAATTTCAAAAAGTAGTATAATTCGAGAGTGGTGAAGTATCTGCATCTCATGCATGTTTATTTCGTAATTTTTAGCACTTTAGCGCTATTAAAATCGAGCAGGTCTTTTAGCGTCACAGTAACTTGTCGCGCCGAATCATTTTTCAAATATATTTGCCAGACAACAAGGGGAGGGTGAGTAACATGTTTGAAGTCGCACAAGGTTTGCAATTCTTGATAATTTGTTCCCCCCACGTCTGGTGCCAAAAAATAAGTCTTCAGGATGGCGATATCTTTTTAATTTAAGAGTTTGCCTGTCCAAGATTATAAAATAGTTTTAATAGGCAATTTCAGTATAGATTTCAATTCCAAAGAAGTGTTTTACAGAACAGGGAAGACAAATTCGAGTTCTCCGCACATCCCTCTTCAGAGCCGTGTGGATATGGCTTGTTGACATAGAACGTTGACCACAAATACCCCAAAGAAAGAAATCCAATGGTGTTAAATCGCATGATCTTTCTCACTATTCATCATTAAAATCATCATGAATCAAACTTTCATTATTTCTGAAATGTTGTTCAACAATGAAAACGTGTTGTTCTTTCGTATAGTGGTGCACTTTTTCCTATCCCTTAAATGTCAGCTGTCAAACTGTTTTCCTTTTTTGGTTGCCGACACTAAGTTAATTAATTTGTTAGTTACTTCAAATCTTGCATAAATTTTGGGACACCCTATAAAAAGTCCTAGGGAGGCTTTTGGGAACCACTCCAATAGTCGATGAAACTTGGAAAAGAAAAGGAAAATAACAGAGAACAAACCTTGTATTTATCCAATCGCCAAATTAGTTACCTGGTATAAAGGAAAATATTTTGTGAATATTTGAAAATAGTCAGAAAATGATATGTTTTTATGAAAAAAGAAGTTGCCTAATCTTTAGTAGCAAAAGCTTCCTTTTTTTTTTTTCTTTCAATTCCTACGCTTAGGTTCCCACTCGCCCTGTATTTATATATCTTGTTCAAATTTTCAGTCGTTCATAAAATACATTTTATTCATCCACTCAAGTTCAAATACATATTTTTAAACTTGTAGTGGATGACACTTGATGTTAATGCAGATTTTTTCAAATATTAATTAATTCACTTAGGTCCTGTTACGTGTGATTAAAAATGAACAAGCTTAAATCTACTCAGTAAAATAATAATCAAACGGAGTATAATTTTACTCAATTTTTGACTTCAAACAGCCATTCTCCCGATTGAGTAAAATTTGCTCCATTCATCGACAAAAATCAATGAAGCGAAAAATTCTCAATTTTTGAGCATTATACAACAGCTCCATTTAGCCTAAATAATAATCAAAAAAGAGGAGTGTTCTTACAAAATCTGAGTGTTTTTAGAAAATCTGTCCGTTTTTGATTAATATAACTGTACTCAATTATGATTATTATTTAAGCTATAGAATGAGCGTTTTTACAAAATCAGTCCTTTTTTAATTAATATATCTGTACTCATTTAAGATTATAATTTTAAGCTAGAAAAAGGGTGTTTTATGAAAATTTGCTGTTTTTGTCGTATATATTGAATCATTCGTTTTCTTCATTATTATCAGAGCTGTAATATGATTGTAAGCCCGAGAAAATAAATTTTAAATCAAGGCAAATACATTATATATATATATAATGTATTTGCACTATCTTATAAATAAAAATGAAATTCTGTTTGTTTGTTTGTTTGTTTGTTTGTTTGTTTGTTTGTTTGTGGATTTGAGTTGTATACAAATCCACAAAAATGGACCTAGCCGCCTGAAATTTTGCACAGATATGTAAAATAATATAGAATAAATCATAGTCCACTTTAAAACTTTGAAAGTCCACCCGTTCCCGGAATTTAAGAGATTTTTTATGTTCTCCACGCAAAAAGCTTTCCGTAATTGTAATCCCTGTAGTGAAAAAAGTGTGAAATAAGGATCGTGGTTGCCATGTGTGGCGATTTTGCCGAATAAGACGTTTTAAATTCTCAAAGTAAAAATAAAAGAATAATAATGATTTTTTTTTGTTAGTTTATATTCGTAAGATTATATTTTTTTAATTATAATATCGTGTGCATGGGAAATCGGAGTAGGAATGAAATGTTTTATACGCAAAACAATAAGAATTGAAGATTTCCGAGGCTAATATGTTAAATTTTTTAGTTTGGCGAAAAAATAAAATGGCTCAAATGCCGATGAGAAAGTGAGTTCTAGCGGTTTGCACAGTTTTCCGGCTTGGCGCAATTTACTGAGAGCTTAAGGAAACGGATTTTTGAAAACAAGTGCAAAGGTTTTATTAGAATACAGCGTTAAATTTTAATGATCCGTGCGAAAATAATGCAGTTATTAAGGGATTTCAAGCGATCTATCTTCAGCTTTCTCGCGATTTTGAGGAGGATTCTAACGCTTGGCGCTATTTATGGTAATTTAATCGTCTGCTATTTGTGTTATGAATACACCTGCGTATAAGTTTTTGAAATTTTCATTCAGTTGGAATTGTGATTTTCTGAGCAGCTTTTCTGCATCTAATGTATTACATCCAGAAAAAAGGATGTTAGAAATATCAATTTTAATTTTGTTTAATCACACTCATGAATAATGATACACTTTCCAACTTAATGAAAGAAGGAACGAAAATAGGGAAGACCCATGGATTATAACTCTTTTTATATATATAGCACTTTAGTGCGTATTTAAAAATCTGAAAGTGTGTCAGATTTTCTATGATTCTAGCGCTTGGCGCAATTTAATGAGAGGGTATTTTTAAAAACAAGCGTAGGTTATCTTATAAATAAAAATGAAATTCTCTTTGTCAATTTGTTGATTTGGGTAGTATACAATTCCACAAAAATGGACCTGTCAGCCTGAAATTTTACACAGATATGTAAAATAATATAGAATAAATGATAGTCCACTTTAAAACTTTGAAACTCCACTTAAAAACGTTTTCCTCCTGAATGGTTCTCTTAATTTCCGTTCCCGGAATTTAAGAGATTTTTTATGTTCTCCACGCAGAAAGCTTTATGTAATATTAACCCCTGTAGTGAAAAAAGTGTGTGAAATAAGCATCTTGGTTGCCATGTGTGGCGATTTTGCCGAATAAAATGTTTTAAATTCTTAAAGTAAAAATAAAAGAATAATAATGATTTTTTTAGTTTATTTTTTTAGGTTATTTTTTTAATTATAATATCGTGTGCGCATAAGAAATGAGAGCAGGAATGAAATGTTTTATACGCAAAACAATGAGGATCGAAGATATCCGAGATTAATATGTAATTTTTTTTTAGTTTGGCGAAAAAAAAAATGGCTGATAGTTCGATTTTTAGAGAGTGAGTTCTAGCGGTTTGCACAGTTTTAGGCTTTTTGGCGCAATTTACTGAGAGCTTAAGGGAATAGCATTTTTGAAAACAAGTGTATAGGCTTTCTTAGAATACAGCATTAAATTTTAACTATCCGTGCAGAAATAGTGCAGTTATTAGGGCATTTCAAGCGATGTAGCTTCAGAATTCTCGCCAATTGAGTACATTTATTTAACTTGGGGGAAATCCGCCAAATTTCAGAAAATTGAAATCTTCGCATTTAGTACATCGAGGTAACGATGAATAAAACATGTTATAGTTGATAATTAAAAAAATGCGGCTGTATTAAGGGATTCCACTTTTCAAATAAATGCCTGGCGGTCGAACCATTTCCCATTTTCATTGCTGCTAAGTCAATGCTTCGAATGATTCCCTGAAAAAACTCTTGCAAAATGGCGTATGCTGGCACTTTGGCGAGGCTTAGATTTGAAACTGGATTTTACTTGAGACTGGTATATACGTATAATAAGACTGGTTATAGATAAAAATGAATGTTGGTATGTGTGTAGGAGGTTGAAAAACTCCAGCACCGTTTCAGCGATCACAATGAAATTTGGTTCACCTAAGTCTTTTATCATGGAGAAGGTTTTTATGCTATCCGTTTTCCTCTAACTTTTCACTAGGTGGCGCAGCAGAACGTCGAATTCTATTCCGTTTAGCCGTTTGCTATGCGAATATCGTCCAACCAATTTCGATGAAATTTGGTACACGCGAATATTAGAACACGGAGAATATTTTTCACTATCCATTTGCTGTAACTTACCGCTAAATAGCGCTGCAACGCATCAACTTCTATAGCGTTCGACCGATCGGCATAAAATTTTTTATACTTACACATTTGAGAACGAAGAATATATTCTAACTGCGTTACTTTTGATGTTACTCACCACTAGATGGCACTGCAATGCATTATTATTTTAACTCGCCAATAGATGACGCTGCAGCAGGCCAAATTTTTGACCATTCAAACGGTGGCTATGAAAATCAGTTTACATAGCTATTTGAACAATGAGAATATTTTGGCGTTATCCATTTTGCTATAACTCGCCACATGACGGCGCTGTAGCAAATCATTACTTTAATTAACCACTAGATGGCCCTGCAGTGTATCACTTCTTGACTGTGCGAATGATCGCTATGAAAATGGGTATACATAGATATTTGAACACGGGGAAGAGTTTGGCACGATCCATTTTCCTATAACTTGACACTAGATGTCGCGTCAACACATGAACTTCAAGACTATTCAGCCGATCGTCATGAAAAGACGTATACATCGATATCTGAATGCGAAGAATATTTTTGCCGTATCCGTTTTGCTAAAACTCGCCACTAGATTGTGCTACGTCGCATCGCCTTCTGCACCGTAAAAACGATTGCCTTGAAATTCAGTATGCATGATTATTGAACACAATATAACGCGATATCCATTTTGCTATATCTCTTTATTACAATAAATAGTAATCACAACAAATATGAATATCAAAAAGTCCATTCATTCCCGTGCGAAGAACGGGTACTTCAGCTAGTACACTATAAAAAAGTATTTTTTTAATCAATAGAATATAATTTCACTATAGTCTCTAGTT
Source organism: Cheiracanthium punctorium (assembly GCA_038373885.1). Lineage (NCBI taxonomy): Eukaryota > Metazoa > Arthropoda > Arachnida > Araneae > Cheiracanthiidae > Cheiracanthium > Cheiracanthium punctorium. The sequence goes on from JAWZYV010014781.1 coordinate 76,185, forward strand.
ATAAAACGAATTCACAGTACAGTCAGAATACAGAAATGCAATCATGGTAAAGCAGCTTTTGAGATTTAATTAAAGCAGCAATCCAATTTATTTACATGAAAAAGGTAAAATAGTACTTATTCAGTTGACTGAAGATATCATAACTTCATTTGTTTTACAACGACGAGCTTTTTATAAACTAATCGTAAGAAACTATGTCCATTAAAACAAAATTTTTTACCGAAAGCATCCTCTCCACGTTTAGGTTGAATTTATTTCACAATTCTGAATATGAAAAAGATGCATTTGGTATTCGGATATAAAATAAAATTATCACCAGCGAATACATCGAGAAGTAATCACCCACAGCAAAAGGACTTAGCATTAAGTAAAGTACATCCAGTATCCTCTTTAGAAATTCTTTTAATTCATATTTTGATAAAGACATGTTTGTTCTTCGATGCACGCCGTAGCCACGATTCCCGCGTTGTGACTATGTACCGTATCCGTGGAAGAGCGTTGGTCAAGTGATAGTAATAGGATATCTTACCCGGCATCTTTTCGTGGAGGAGAGACAGAATTCTCAAATGGACAAGATTTAAATGAAAATGGAGCTAAATAGAATCTAGCGAATTGGGAGCATTGAGGCGAATTTAGGAGTTTACAAATCATTGTCTTTAAGGAGTATTTTTCGGAAATTTTTAGCGTAAAAGAATTTAAATCAGCCGATAAGAAATTTAATCAATGAAATAGTGTTAGTTTTAATCAATAGATTTAAGCGTGAATGAAAGCAATAAACTAAACAAACCGGATTAACGGTATCGACCCTTGCTTCACAAACGGTACTACATTAATTAATTAAATAATAATTCATTAATTAATTTAATTTAATAATAGTAACTAAAATAAAATATTTCTTCGTTGACCTAAGTAGGAATTGACTTCAATTTTTTTTTAAATTTTACTTGTTAATCTACGATGCATTATCTGTATTCCAGTCTATATTTATCGCCATTGTATATAATCATAAGAAATGAAAAAGAATATTCGAAATATATATACTTCCCCACCATCCTCTCCTCGAAGAGCAGAGAGTAATCTATAAGAAAAACAATCTCATGAAAAGCCCACTCGAAGAACAGAAATCATCCTGCCGACTTATTTCCCTCCCCGGGACAAAAGCTCCTCGAACCTTTATCAAATATCTCCAGACGGTTTCCGAATCCAGGAAGTGGGATGACGACTTTGTTTTCTTTATTATAATGGACCGCACATTTCTGCACGACCTTATTTGCTGAAATGTCTCATGTGTGCTTTATCCTTCTGTAAACTTAATGAAATGCTATGGAACTGGTTCGTTGAACCAGTATGTTTGCGGTTTTTCATACTTTGCTGGAAAGTTGATTAAATGTTTGGGAGTCTTATTTGTCCGTCCGTCAGTGTTCTAACTTTCGTGAATATGGATAGATTGCTAATCTTACATAGGTTATTACCATCTATTCTACTGAAAATAGTGCGTATAACATGAATATATTTTTTTATAAGAGACTCAAAATAAGTTCGATACATTACTCTGTTGGCAGTCATTTCTTAAACTATATTTTAGAGAAGCAAAACTATTCAAAAAAGAATATAATATAATATATACGCTTTAACCCAAAGAGCGAAAAAAAAAACGATACATTGCCGAGCGATCCTTTTCCATGGAAACCTACCGGTATTTCCGCAAAAGTGCTCCTTAAGTAGTCTTTTTTCTGAGAATTCCCCTCCTCGCTTCCTCTTTTTTCTGAGAATTCCCTCCTCGCTTCGTCTTTTTTTCTGAGAATTCCCTACTCGCTTATTGTTATATTTCGCTCCGCTCTTGTGATAGAAAAACGCTCTTAAAGGAAAGGTGCACTTTTGGAAATTGGGCAAAAAATAGCTCCGACTGATCGAATTTCGCTCGTTTGGTTTAAGAGTGTATGTTATTAAAGATTGCAAAATAATGCTTTACATCGGGAATACTGTCTATGTACGACCTTATAATTACAAAAACGCACTCAAATATTCCAGTGCGTTGCTCTCTACATCAGTGAGACATTCTTACAAATTCGATCACAAAAAGAATCACTTACAAACATCGGTCATCCGGAAAGTAAGATTCTAACATCGCCAAAAGTTGCCGCTGCAAAAAACACAAACCGCAAAGGCCAGGGCCCGATTAAGGTACTTCGGGGCACTAGGCACAGCATTATTTCGGGCCCCCCCCAACTCCAACAATGACTATCCCGTCCCCCCCCCCCCGTGAAATTTTTAGTATGTACAAAATTTATGAAAATTCAAGAATTATTATGATTTCAAATCCAAATTCTTATGGGACTGTATACATTTAAATTATTTTCTGTAATTAAAATACTTTTTGTAATTACATGTAAGCAATAAAGTGCCATATTTCCAACAATATGATGGAATATTTCAAGTTATACATCCTGATTTGGCAGCATTTTTATTGTTAAATAACATAGCTAACGTAAACATAATCAAAAGTAAGAATTGTGAGATGATTTTCATCGTGCCTTAAAAAAAACCTTAGTTGTCGTAGACCCTCATCTGGGACCCTCAGCTTATTTTGTTAGCAATTGTGGTGTTTTTCTAAATTTGTAAAAAAAAATTCTTACTTTTTGGGGCCCCATAAAAAATCTGGGGCCCTAGGCACGGGCCTACTGTGCCTAGGCCATAATCAGGCCCTGGCAAAGGCACAAGCCGGGTAGTCTGTGCGTGTGTGGTTATCGTAGGCGGCAGTTGTAATTTCCATATCGCTTACTTTAACGTCGACGTACGCAAAGATGTCATCACTAACCTTAACCCTTTGAGGCGCAACCCTTTCCCAATGCTGAAAAAAGGGCAGTCGTTGCCATCGCTCGACTTAACTACCAGCAAGATGGCGGACGATCGAAACGTTCATCGCGACCCTTTTTTGACGACAGCTGGTTGTGCCGCACAGCCAGCTGCGTCAAAAAAGGGTCTCCAGATCTGTGGCACGGGATGAACGTTTCGATCGTCCGCCCTCTTGCTGTTAGTTAAGTCGACCGATGGCAACGGCTGCCCTTTTTTCAGCATTGGACAATCTGTCCAGCTGTTCTCGCATTCTTCCATTTTTCAGCAGATGTCAGCGCTGTTAAAAAGAATCGTGACCATTTTTTTTACGGGAAATGACGTGCTAAAAAGTAAAGGATTCTCGTGAAGCTCTGTCACCCGCAACTATTTTTATAAAAATCCAATCTATTCTTCGTGACTGGCAACAGTCAAAACGTCAGAGTTTGGAGTTCCCACAGCGGGAATACTGCGCGTTAAAGGGGTTAACGTCAACGTACGCACAGATGTCATCACTAATTTATTCTTTCCGGCCGACTGCAAGGTGAGGTGAACAAGTTGCATGAGATGCTCATCTGTGCTGCTAAACGACAATGCTGGCCCGCATACGGCGAATTTACACAAAGGGGGATCTGCTGTGGAAGTTTCGCTGGGAGGTGTTTGTCCATCCACACTATAGTCCAGATCTTGCTCCAAGCAACTTTCACCTGTACTTGCATCTGAAAAAATTAATAAGATCTACAAGCGGCAGATAACAAAAACGTACCACCAGGTATGATTAAACTAAACAAAACGTTGGTGCATCAGCCCACGTGGATCCACGGCTGCCCATTCGTGCCTTCGCAGCAATGGGCTCTCGCGTGCATTAAATGTTTGTTACAAATCGTGCCAACAGATGTCGCTGCTGGTGGCATTAACATAAGCAGATGTAAAAAATGGGTAATGGAAGACCTTCGTTAAATTCACGTGGAAGGCGATTTGAAAAAATCAGTGTCTGCTCCTCCATTTGAGCACATGAGCACGTGAACCCCCAAAGAAAAAAACAAAAAAATAAGCGCATTAACAAATTAAATAATAAAAACCATAACGTACACTTCTAGATTTTTGTGAATTTTAAACGTGAGTTTAACTTTCCCCCCCACCCCCCACTATTATTAAATAAGCTTATAGATAACGCAGCGTTTTGTAGGTTACTAGAGCACAGTATTTCTTCCACTCGCACGTCCCTTCTAAACCGGTCTCTGAGAACAGAAGCGGAGAGTACCGGCAGAAGTAAGGCACTGCTGATATCGTTAAATTCGCACAATTGAGTGTCTACACGCGCATTTTTTTTTTTTTTTTTTTGGCGGTTATCTCTTCCAGATTCTCTTTTGGTTTGTTATGTTCGGTTAATTATGTTTTTGTAGATTAATTTTCTTATTATTTTCTTTATTTTAAGGATTTTTCACTAGAATATTTCTTAAAAACTAGTGTAAATAATTAAGATGGCAGTAAAATAAGTATTTCGGAGCTAAAGCAATGACAATTTTCAATATTATCCTTTGAAAAATAATTCAAATAAAATGAATCAAGACAACACCTTTGCTGAAACTCACGAATTGTAAGACCAAAGATTTACTTGTGTTCTTTCAGTTGTACGCAATGTTTCCCCTTTCCTGCTGGAAACGCAAATATATTTCAACATCTGAATACTTAGTTTTCAAAATTTCTTTTGAGAACCTCCAACCGACGAGCCGCCACTGTTTGAAAAGTGCACCGTTCACGCGCGACACGCATGTCAAAATCGAAGAAGTTATGTGTCAAAAACAAAGAATTTATGTGTCAAAAACACTGAATTTATGTGTTAAAATCGAAGAATTTATGTGTCAAAAACAAATTTATGTGTCAAAAACAAAGAATTTATGTGTCAAAAACGAAGAATTTATGTGTCAAAAACAAAGAATTTATGTGTCAAAAACAAAGAATTTATGTGTCAAAAACGAAGAATTTATGTGTCAAACGAAAAATGAATTTCTCAGCGCTTTCAGAGCCATCCATCTGTGAAAGTAATAACTAAAATTTTTAGGTATTTGTGTCGGATTATTTTCAGGGAGTTTTTAGTTAACAGTCCACTGGTCGATGCTTCTGAATTAACACTTATTTTTAAAATGCAAGGTCTTGCGTGAAACACCCTGTACAAACTGTATGCAATTACTTTAGACAACATATATAAATTGATTGCAATGCAGCCTTTCATACTTCGAAACTAATTCTCCTGAAACGCACATTTCCTCCGAGGAATAGGTAACTTTATTAGTAACTGTCAGCATTTCATATACATTTATGGATTAACCCTTTAACGCACAGTGTTCCCGCTCTGGGAACACCCAACTCTGACGTTTTGACTGCTGTCAGTCAAGAAGAAGAGATTGGACTTCTATAAAAATTGTTGCGGGTGACAGAGCTCCACGAGAATCCTTTACTTTTTTATCACGTCATTTTCCCGTCAAAAAATGGTCACGATGATTATTAGCAGCACTGACATCTGCTGAAAAATGGAAGAATGCGAGAACAGCTGGATAGACTGCCCAATGCTGAAAGAAAGAGCAGCCGTTGCCATCGCTCGACTTAACGACCAGCAAGAGGGCGGACGATCGAAACGTTCATCGCGTGCCACAGACCTAGAGACCCTTTTTTGACGCAGATGGCTGTGCCGCACAGCAAAAGGATCTCTAGATCTGTGGCACGCAATGAACGTTTCGATACTCTCATATATGTATATGGGTGTGTGATAAGGGAGTGAAGAATATACATTTTGTATGGAAAAAAATTCCTTATGGGGGGTTATGACCCCCCCTATCCCCCCTTGGTTACAATGAATAGAGCAAATTCCTAACGAGATTTTATACATGCGTCCTTGTTTTAAGTTACTTTTGAAGGATGTCTACATGCCTTGCTCTCATCAAAATTTCAATCTCTTCAGATAAAAGCCGACTCAATATCATTCACTTCCTTCATTTTATTCCAAAACCGGACTTTTATTTCGATTCAAATTAAACCAGAATCTTATTTAATGCATCTCGAGCGTTCATTTTAATACTGATACACGGAGGCATATTGCACTTAAATTAGATAATATTTTGAAATCTGAAGTACAAAATATAGTTTAAGATTTCGCTCTTCCATCTCATAAAATTTCAGTGCGTCAAAGATATTTCAAATCCCCCAAGCAGAAAAGTTACCCTGAGTAAATACACATATATATTCTTCGAATGGCAATTTTGTTCGGGGAAGGGGGTGGAAGAGTTATTCTGTAATGGTTCATTATTTTTGTGTGTAGATTGAGTAGAAAATGCGCGTAAACATGTATAAAGGACGGGAACTGAATCTTTTTCATACATGAAACGCTTTATTGTGCTAGTTACGTTCATGAAAAGAATAAGTACGCTTGGAAAATATGTCATTTAATTAAGAAGAAAATAATATTTTTATTAAAAATTCAGTCTGAAGCATAAATAAAATTAAAAAAAATAATTTAAAAATGCCTGGTTGTGCTTAACCTATAGAGTGTGTGTAAACGATCATATTCACATACTTTTATCAGAGTTTGTTAACCCTTTAACACGCAGTGTTCCCGCTCTGGGGACACCCAACTCTGACGTTTTGACTGTTGCCAGTCACAAAGAATAGACTGGATTTCTATAAAAATAGTTGCGGGTGACATAGCTCCACGCGAATCCTTTACTTTTTAGCACGTCATCTCCCGTAAAAAAAATGGTCACGATTCTTTTTAACAGCACTGACATCTGCTGAAAAATGGAAGAATGCGAGCACAGCTGAATAGATTGCCTAATGCTGAAAAAAGGGCAGCCGTTGCCACCGTTCGACATAACTACCAGCAAGAGGTCGGACGATCGAAACGTTCATCGCGTGCCACAGATCTAGAGACCATTTTTTGACGCCAGCTGGCTGTGCCGTGTCCGTTTCGATCGTCCGCCATCTTGCTGGTAGTTAAGTGGAGCGATGGAGACGGCGGCCCGTTTTTCAGCTTTGGGAAAGGGTTGCGCCTCAAAGGGTTAATTACGTAAGTTTATAGTTAATTACGTAAGTTAACAATAGTAACGGTTAATTAGGGTTAATTACGTAAGTTTATGAAGAAAACTGATTTTTAAAGTGAGCCTTGTCTAGGGCAGTACGCATCGATCAAAGCGCGAAACTGTATCGCTACAATTTAATTTCGTATCAAGCCATTCCACTGTACAATTTTAATTCCGCGATTGAAGGGGGGAACCTTTAACGGATAGAATTAAGATTTACTTGTTCCTTTGGAAATGTCGAATAATCTACCAGAGCTAATTCCTAACGAGATTTTATACATGCCTTCTTGTTTTAAGTTACTGGTGAATTATGTCTCCATGCCTCGCTCTCATCAAAATTTCAATCTCTTCTGATAAAAGCCAACTCAATATCATTCATTCCCTTCATTTTATTCCAGAATCGGAATTTCACTTTGATTCAAATTAAGCCAGAATCTTATTTAATGCATCTCGAGCGTTCGTTTTAATACTGATTCACGGAGGCAGATTGCACTTAAATTAGATAATATTTTGAAATCTGAAGTACAAAATATGGTTTAAGATTTCGCTCTTCCATCTCATAAAATTGTTGTGCATCAAAGATATTTCAAATCCCCCAAGTAGAAAAGTATCGCCGAGTAAATACAGATCTATATATTCTTCGAATGGCAATTTTGTTCGGGAAACTGGCAAGGGGAGGAAGAGTTATTCTATAATGGTTCATTATTTTTGTGTGTAGATTGAGTAGAAAATACGCTTAAGCATTTATAAAGGACGGGAACTGAATCTTTTTCATACATGACACGCTTTATTGTGCAAGTGATGTTCATTGAAAGAATAAGTACTCTTGGGAAATGTCATTTAATTAAGAAGAAAATAATATTTTTATTAAATATTCAGTCTGAGGCATAAATTAAATTTTAAAAAATAATTTAAAATTTCCTGGTTGTGCTTAATGTACTATAATATATTATACTATACTATAATGTACTATAATATAATATACTATACTATATGTACTATAATATACTTAATGTACTATACAATAATGTTAAGCTTATGATATTAACACAAATTTCTTTTTAACTCTTTTCTAGAAAGCTGAAAAGTGTACATGATTTAGGTTTGCCCACGTATCTCTGTTATAACTTTAGTAAATAAGACATTGATTTCTGTGAAAATTGGGTAAATTATTGCTGCAGATTTATATCCTCTATTCCACTAAAACTAGTGAACGTACACTAATTTTAATTTTACAACAGGGAGAAATTCCCTCTCTTTAGTGAGTCGAAGGGCTTTGTCTGATGAAATCCGAAAGAATATTTTGGTCGAAACGATCGTAACGTCTTATACGTAACATTTTATGTGTGTTTCTTCACACAGTTTTTTATTTATTTTAAATTTAAATTGGCTTCAATGTAGCCCCATCTACATTCATCTACCACAACTAATTGTCCTAGAACGCAGATGTCCTGTGAGCATTCTTCTTAGCTTTATTAACAAGCGTTCACTTTTGAAATACGTTACATATTACGTATGACATTCATAAATAATATGCTGTGCCATATTTCGAAAAGTAATCCGCTTCGCTGTTTGCTTCCAAACTCAACTTTCCCATATTGATTGTCTTTTCATTCGGACCCCTCCCGTCATCTACGAATAATCATGCCCGAAATAGGACTTGTCCGCTTTTCCTTTCTTTCTCCCTGAGCTCGAAATAATCTCCAAGAAAAACAAGGAAGAGGGGTTAGGAATGGTGGAAGGGAGAAATCGCTCTCCAAGCACAGAAGTCGCATAATCTACACTTTACCTTATTTTCCTTGGACGAAATTCCTCGAATCTTTATGGAATATCTGCATGCAGTCACTTTACGTGGCATTTACTTCGGCAGTATGGATTGCTTTCCTTTGTTTTATTATCAGGTTGTAACGAAAGTTTTTCCGCCATATCTGCCTGAAATACTAACTTCTAACTCCTTAGATAACTGTTTTTGAACTTTCGGTACCAAACCTGCACAGTGTCACATGATACAACAATAGTACTTAAAGCTGTACTCATAATTCCTTGATATTCTGTAGCTGACTTTTTGCAACACAACTGGAAGTAAAGGATGGTTCTAATCCTCTAGAGTGATAGTTCTATTTGAGACACCTTATACTTAATGATAACTATATTTTTTACAGATTTCACAACACAGTGTTATAAAGTAAACCTCTTTCTTTCAAATGCCAAAAATCGTTTGACAAAATAGGAGCCAATACGCCAACGAGAACTGTGTGCTGACGAAGTTTGCGGTGGCGGGAAACTTTCGTTACAACCTAATACTTTTCCTTGTTATATAGTAAAAGATGCCACTGTAATCACGAAAAATTGTGGTATGCAGAATTTAACGCAAATAGCTATTACGAACATGTCTTAACCCTTTGAGGCGCAACCCTTTCCCAATGCTGAAAAAAAGGGCAGCCGTTGCCATCACTCGACTTAACTACCAGCAAGATGGCGGGCGGTCGAAACGTTCATCGCGTGCCACAGATCTAGAGACCCTAGGCAATCTATCCAGCACGTTCTCGCATTCTTCCATTTTTCAGCAGATGTCAGTGCTGTTAAAAAGAATCGTGACCATTTTTTTTACGGGAAATGACGTGCTAAAAAGCAAAGAATTCTCGTGGAGCTGTGTCACCAGCACTTATTTTTATAGAAATCGAATCTATTCTTCGTGACTGGCAACAGTCAAAACGTCAGAGTTGGGTGTTCCCAGAGGGGGAACACTGTGCGTTAAAGGGTTAAACACGGCAGACAGCAATCAGACGTTTAGATCAAATACCATCTTCCACTACTTTATTTACAGCCGCCCAGGTGGTGTAGTGGCTAGAGAACCATTCTATCACGCCGTGGGTCCGGGTTCGAATATCGGCTTGGGCATGGATGTTAACTTGTCCGTCCCTTCATAGGGGGTAGTGCTGTCCGCCCACTGGGTGCTCCCATAATAAAATGGACAGTAACTAGGGCCGTTGGTGGCAAAGGCTTGTGGCCAGTGCCTGCCCATTAAAAAAAAAAAAAAAAACTACTTTATTTACATAAGTTCGGGAAGACGATTCCAAACTGATCCTTACCTCTGGCAGTACGCATCGATTAAAATACTAAACTATATCGATACAATTAAATTTCCTATCAAACCATCACCCCATACCGTTTTAATTCCGCGATTGAAACCTTAGGGAGATAAAATTAAAATTTACCGACTTTATTTGGAAGCGTCGAATAATCTATTAGAGCAAATTCATTACCAATTTTATATGCCTCCTTATTCCAAGTTACTTTCGAACGCGGTCTAGATGCCTAGCGTTCATCAAAATTTCAATCCCTTCAGATAAAAGCCAATTGAATATCATTCATTCTCTTAAATTTCTTCCGAAATTGGGCTTTTCCTTTGATCCGTAAACACAGTATGAATTATTAATTTAGATTCAAATTAAACGAGAATCTTATTTTATGCGTCTTGAGCAATTCGTTTTTAATGCTGATACGGGGAGGGGGGGGCATGTATTGTACTTAAATAATATTTATAAATCTGGAGCACAAATTCTGGTTTAAGATTTCACTCATAAAAGTGCAGTGCATTAAAGATATTTCAAATCCCCATGCAGGAAAGTATCGCTGAGTAAATACGCATCTATTGGGTTGGCAACAAAGTAATTGCGTTTTCTTGTATAAAATTCAAGCAAATAAGTTTTCAATTACAGGTAAGCTGTGCCTGAACATACGATTCATATTTGTTACATTTTAAAGTAAGAATTTCACTGGCAGTATTTTTTTTCGTCCATAAAAGATGGCCACCCTCCCCCTTTTTTCGCTTCTATCCTCATTAGAGGACAATATAAAAAATGTCCTGAAATTAATTTTTAGGTATTCGTGACTGCTGTATTTTACAAAAAGAATTTCACGGATATCTCTATTTTTATTTGAGATCACGCGGGATATGTGAAAAGAACTTTTTGGCCCCTTACCCCCCCCCCCCCTAAGATTACGAATTTTGGAACATGCTCTCTGATCTAGCACTTATGTTGAAGAACTCACGTGCGTGCCAAATTTCGCATAACTTCAGTAGTTTTGGCCAGGCGAAATATTGACATACGGAAAAACGCAATTACTTTGTTGCCAACCCAATATATTCTTCGAATGGCAATTTTGTTTGGGAATCGAAGTAGGGCGGTGTGATGGAGATCACATATCTAATTTAATAATCATTTACTTTGACTTTCTTTGATGTAATCTATCCAAAATCAAGAATTCTAAATCTTTTCTGTTCTCATGCTTCTGCCATTTCGGCTTTTAAATATGTATATTCGCTTTTCCCGTATGCATTCTTCTTAATTGTTTATTTCTCTACATCAGACCTGGTGGCGTTGTTTTGTGCTAAAAATAGATGACATTAAGTCCGTTTGCTATCGCAACGGACATTTTTTGCTTCCTCTTTTGGCATCCTGCTGGCGTATGTTATTTTCTGTTGCCCTGCAACATCTTTAAAATTATTGGCTCGCGATTACGTCATTTTGAAGTTTTAGGGTTGCTCTGGAATGGGCGTTATTTATCTCGGCCAAGTTGTTGTTCTCGCCAATGTGTCATTCTCTGCTGGCGTAATTTTCAATTCATTCCATCTGAATTTCACTGTCTGTATAGGACGTATTTTTTAATTCGCTGAGCCACCACCACCACCATCTGTTGTAATAAGTTTGTTTCATTAGTCGGACTTTTTGCTTCCCCTGTTTGGCATCTTGCTGGCGTAGGTTATTATTTGTTGCCCTGCAACATCTTTAAAATAATTTGCTCGCGATTACGTCATTTTAAAGTTTTAGGGTTGCTCTGGAATGGGCGTTATTGATCTCGGCCGATTTGTTGTTCTCGCCAATGTGTCATTCTCTGCTGGCGTAATTTTCAATTCATTCCATCTGAATTTCACTGTCTATATAGGACGTATTTTTTAATTCGCTGAGCCATAACCACCACCACCATCTGTTGTAATAAGTTTATGTTTCATTAGTCGGACTTTTTGCTTCCCCTGTTTGGCATCTTGCTGGCGTAGGTTATTATATGTTGCCCTGCAACATCTTTAAAATTATTTGCTCGCGATTACGTCATTTTAAAGTTTTAGGGTTGCTCTGGAATGGGCGTTATTGATCTCGGCCAAGTTGTTGTTCTCGCCAATGTGTCATTCTCTGCTGGCGTAATTTTCAATTCATTCCATCTGAATTTCACTGTCTATATAGGACGTATTTTTTAATTCGCTGAGCAACCACCACCACCATCTGTTGTAATAAGTTTATGTTTCATTAGTCGGACTTTTTGCTTCCCCTGTTTGGCATCTTGCTGGCGTAGGTTATTATTTGTTGCCCTGCAACATCTTTAAAATTATTTGCTCGCGATTACGTCATTTTAAAGTTTTAGGGTTGCTCTGGAATTGGCGTTATTTATCTCGGCCCAGTTGTTGTTCTCGCCAATGTGTCATTCTCTGCTGCCGTAGTTTTCAATTCATTTTCCATCTGAATTTCACTGTCTATATAGGACGTATTTTTTAATTCGCTGAGCCACCACCATCTGTTGTAATAAGTTTATGTTTCATTAGTATCTTTTAAATAAATAGTTTTAAGCATTCAGTGTCTTTTTCTTTACTGCAACTAAGTGCATCGAACCTCAGTAACAGTCACTTGATCACTAGACTTGATTGCAATTAGGTCACTTGATTGCAATCGAAGTGACAGTCACTTGATTCTACTAGACCGAGAAACATCATTGAGTGCCCTAACTGGTATGAAGACTGGCCGTGGACTCCACGCAACTCAGGTAAAAAATAGACAGAAACTGAGGTCATCGTATCGTCGAATTACTTGTATCGAAATTTTAGTTTTGGTGGCTTTAACGTCTAACTTTCGCAAACTACTTTTTAAAAAAAACTCCCGTGTTGTTCTACTACAAAGTTCGCCTGCATACGGAGAATTTCACAAGTTGTAGTTTCGCTGCCAGGTGGTAGACGATATACCCTAGAGTCTCGATTTTTCTCAAAGCAACTTCCCCCTGTATTTAAATTCGAAAATCAGTTCAGTTCCATTGTGATGATTTAATGAAATTAAAAATTTTTGATTTAAGAAAATTTTGAGGTGTCTGTATTGGATTCTTACCGGAATTTTTTAATAAACTTCCCACTGTTTCCGTATTTCTACCAATCACTACTTCCGAGTTATTATTAGGTTGTAACGAAAGTTTCCCGCCACCGCAAACATCGTGAGCACACAGTTCTCGTTGGCGTATTGGCTCCTATTTTGTCAAACGATTTTTGGCATTTGAAAGAAAGAGGTTTACTTTATAACACTGTGTTGTGAAATCTGTAAAAAATATAGCTATCATTAAGTATAAGGTGTCTCAAATGGAACTATCACTCTAGAGGATTAACCATCCTTTACTTCCAGTTGTGTTGCATAAAGTCAGCTACAGAATATCAACGAATTACGAGTACAGCTTTAAGTACTATTGTTGTATCATGTGACACTGTGCAGGTTTGGTACCGAAAGTTCAAAAACAGTTATCTAAGGAGTTAGAAGTTAGTTTTTCAGGCAGATATGGCGGAAAACTTTCGTTACAACCTGATAATTCTCAAAGTAGTGGGTCCAATGTAAAACACCCTCTAATATCTGCACGCAATCGCTTTTACGAAACTAACATAAATTGGCTGGCATGTACTCCCATCTACATTCGTCCCTCGTAAATAATTCTCTAGGAGCCCACATTCCATCTTGCGTATGGCTTGTCAACTTGTTTACGACTATTCACATTTTCAAATACATTATACATTACGCATGATACCAATAAATAATATTTTATGCCAGCATTCAGAAAGTAGTCGGCTTCACTGTTTACTCTTCATAAACATGCTATATCCCAAACTCAGCTGTCCCATACTGGTCGTCTTTTCATTCGGAAATCCAACATGAAACAGATCATCCCTACAGTTATCAATAGTCATACCCAGAATATGACTACCTCACGATTCTTTCCCTTCCTCCCTGAGCTCGAAATAATCTCCCAAGAAAAACAATATTTGGGGGAAACGAGAAAGAAATCCCTCTCCAAGAACAAAAGTCGCATATCCTATACTTTACCTTATTTTCCTTGGACGAAACTCCTGGAATCTTTATCAAATATCTGCAGTCTCTTTCCGCGGCATTTACTTCGGGAGGCATGAATTGCTTTCTCTATTTTATTACTTCTTTGTTGTATTGTATAAGGAGCCGCTGTAATAGCGAAAAATTTTGAGTATTCGAGAATTTGATGGAAATCTCTGATACGATCATCTCTCCGTGCATTTTGATGGGTTTTTGCGTGACGTCTGTTAACATGTGCGCGCGCACCTTAAAACGTTTAACCCGTAAGCACGCGCGTCTACTTTTGTAACTTAAGCAGTCGCATGGGGTAAATCTTACCCCATTTTGTCTTCTTTATATTTTTGACTAAAAACGTTTTTTAAAAACAAATTTGTGGACTTATAACATAAAATACATCAATTCTGTTATGTTTCATGGGAAGAAATCGTGCTTTTTATATTTATTGAGAGATTTTCCGGCAGTTTCTTTAAATACCATGCTTTCTGAGAAGAAAATCGCATATTACATGCTTTATACCTAAAAACACTCATTACTTGATTAATATGATATTAATTTCATTTAATAGACTTTTTTTAATACATACCAGTAGTGTAACGTCCATTTATAGTTAATTTACATTTAGTTTATGCTTAGTTTACGTTAATAACGTAATGAAACGTTGTTAGTCGCACGGGAGTATTGAATCCCAAAGTGGAATTTTCTTCCCTTCGGGATAACAAAGAAACGAAATTCCTTCACCCACCCCAACTAGACCTTTACTTTGAAAGGCAGAAGACGGGGCAAAGTTGTTCTCAAAAAATTTCTCCCATTTTACGAAGGAAAAAAGTCGCTGGGGTGACATTTACCCCAGCGCGCCTGCTTACGGGTTAAAAAACTATCATCAGTTCAACGCTCAAAAACTTACATCAAATTTTATTGTATAATGTTAACAAATCTTTCAGATCAATTATCATTTTCCTCTACATCAAATCAGGGTTGGGGTGGGAAATCGGTTTATTTGAAAAAAAAAAAAAAAAACACCGGGTTTTTTGGTTTAAACCAGATTAAAAAAAAATCTTATAATTAGCTATTACATACCTATAAATAAAATTATTTGTAGAATGTTCATATAACAATAAATATTCCTCCTGAAAGTAATTAAAACAAAGTAAATAAACAATTGTTGCTACACTTATGTGGACATAGTAATCATTCAACTTTGATATTTTATTTAGAGATACTATTTTTTATATTTAGTATATAATATAATACAATATTGATTGTTTACTACAGTTTACATGGAATCTTGCACTTAGATTCATCGGTAAAAATGGTGATAAATTGTTCAAAATGATATTTTTAAGATTTAAAAATAAGTTGTTAACACTATACCTCTATTTTAGAAACAAATTAAAAATGCAGCTGTAATTTAAGTTTAATTAATAATTTTTTAATAATGATAAAATAATAAGCTATCTATTAGATTGATATAAAAACTTATTGTTGATACTTACAGGGATAATTTTAGAAGATATCAGAACGTATTCTACTTGTAGTATTTGGAATTTTAAATTATTCTTATTAAAAAAAACAATTTTTTTGAGAAAAAAAACATTTGGTTTAAATCATGGTTTAAACCGTGGTTCAAACCAGTCGGTTTAAACCATGCCAACCGTGCATCAAATATCTAAGTTTATGAAGAAAGATAATTTCCAACTATGCCTTGCCGCGTGTACTAAGCATCGATTAAAACGCGAAAGTATATCGATAGGATTAAATTTCATAGGAAACTATTACCCCTTACATTTTTAATTCCGCAATTGTACGAGGAAACTTGCGTTGGATAAAATTAAAATTAAAATTCACCTAAATTGTTTGGAACGTCCGAATAACCTATTATAGAACTAATTCGTAACAAGATTTTACATGCCTCCTTGTTTGAAGTTACTTTTGATGCAGGTCTAGATGACTTGTGCATTTATCAAAATTTTCATCTCTTTAAATAAAAGCCAATTCAGTAACATTAATTCCGTTTATTTTCTTCGAAATTGGTATTTCCTTTGATTCATAAACCAGTATGAATTATTAATTTATATTCAAATTAAACGATGATTTTATTTAATGTATCTTGAGCGTGCGTGCTGATACGGAAGGGGGTGGGGTACACTTTGCACTTAAATTAGATAATATTTTGAAATCTGAAGTACCAAATGTGTTTTAAGATTTCACTCTTCCTACTCATAAAATTGCAGTGCATTAAAGATATTTCAAATCCCGATGCAGAAAAATATTGCAAAGTAAATACACATCCATATAATCTTTGAATGGCAATTTTGTTCCAGAAACAGGAAAGGGCGGAAGAGTTATTCTGTAACAGTCATTATTTTTGTGTGTAGATTGAGTAGAAAATATGCTTAAGCATTCATAAAGGACGGGAACTGAATCGTTTTCATATATGACATGCTTTATTGCGCTAGCTATGTTCATGAAAAGTGCGCTTGGAAAATGACATCTGATTTACAGGAACAGAATATTTTAATCTGAAATTCAGCCTGAAGAAAGAAAAAAAAAATCTGGAGTGACTCCACTCGACTTTCCGAACACTTACGATTAAGATCATTACCAAGCATTTAAATAAATTTGAATCGATGAATCATTCAAACATATATACCAAATTGAAGCTCAAACGAATGTGCCGTTTAAATGCTAGCGCACTTTCAAGAATGTCTCCCCATAGGCCATAATGTAAAAGAAATCTTTGTCGTAGCCATGTAGAAAAACTTTAAGTCCTATGCACATCAAAATCAATACCGGTCTTGCGACGGTGGTTTATAACCTATATAACCAATTTGAGATAAATCGAATGTATCGTTTAAACGCTAGCGCACTTTCAAGAATTTCCTCCCATAGGCCATAATGTAAAAGAAATCTTTGTCGTAGGCCTGTAGAAAAGCTGTAAGTCCTATACACACCCAAATCAATACCGGTCTTGCGACGGTGGTTTATAACCTATATACCCAATTTGAGCTCCATCGAATGCCCCGTTCAGGAGCTATCGTGTTCACTCACATACACACAAACACACATACACACACACACACACATACACACATACATACATACATCTCGTAAAAATAACATAAATGAATTCAGAAGACCTCAAAACGTGTCAATATACCAAAATCTCGAATTCGAATTTTTTCATGATTACAATACTTTCCTTACAGGGTACATGTTCGGAAAGTAAAAAAGAATGAAAATAATAGAAAATGGCTCGTTATGCTTAACGAACAGAACGTTTTTAAACAAGGATAATAATTGTTTCCCCTCCATTTCTTTGGTAAGTTTTACTATATTAACACAAAGTTCTTTATTAAGCCTTTTCAATGAAGCTTGTGCATGATTTTGTTTTGTCCATCTTCTGTCCCTGATGTACCTTTTGTAAATCAGACATCGATTTCTGCGAAAATTTTATTGCTGTAAAATTACAACATCTACCCTACTGAAAAAGCGCGAATAACATCATCGTCTGTTTCTTTATTTCTTTTTTTTTTTCTTTTTAAGGCATGAAGACAGTATATGGATTTGAACATGGTGGTATATGGTGGAACAGTATTTAGATTTGAAAGCTGTGCGCACAGCCAGCGAAGTCACTTTCAGTGACATTTGTTTCGGGAGCACGGATTGCTTTCACTTGATTTATTAGTTCCTTGTTAACCCTTTGAGGCACAACCCTTTCCCAATGCTGAAAAAAGGGCAGCCGTTGCCATCACTCGACTTAACTACCAGCAAGATGGCGGATGAACGTTTCGATCGTCCGCCATCTTGCTGGTAGTTAAGTCGAGCGATGGCGCAACGGATGCCCTTTTATCAGCATCGGGCAATCTATCCAGCTGTTCTCTCATCCTTCCATTTTTCGGCAGATGTCGGTGCTGTTAAAAATAATCGTGACAATTCTTTCACGGGAAATGACGTGCTAAAAAGTAAAGGTTCCTCGCGGAGCTCTGTCACCCGCAACTATCTCTATAGAAATCAAATCCATTCTTCGTGACTGGCAACAGTCAAAACGTCAGGGTTTGGTGTTCCCAGAGCGGGAATACTGCACGTTAAAGGGTTAAACAATTCAAACAGTAGTGACGATTTCAGATCAATTACTATTTCTCCTGCTTCAATTGCATTACATAAGTTCATGTATCAAGATGCTTTCAAACTGCGCCTTTGCCTCGGGCAATACCCATCGATCAAAACACGGGACTAATCGATGCAATTAAGTTTCCTTTCAAACGATAGCCCCCCCCCCCCCGTACAATTTTAATTCCGCGATTGAATGGGAAAACCTTCGATGGATAAAATTAAAGTTTACTCCGTTTATTTGGAAACGTCAATATTAAAGCTAATTCTTAACGAGATTTTATATGCCTCCTTATTTGTAGGAGGCCTTGAATTCATTAAAATTTCAATCTCTGCAGATAAAAGCCAATTCAATAACATTAATTCCTTTCATTTTATTCCAAAATTAGTCTTTTCCTTTGATCCATAAACACAGTATGAATCATTAATTGAAATTCAAATTAAACGAGAATCTTATTTAATGTGTATCCCCAGCTTTCGTTTCATTCTGATACAAGAAGGCAGATTGCACTTAAATTAAATAGTATTTTGAAATCTGATGTACGAAATCTGTTTTTAAGATTTCACCCTTCTCACTCATAAAATTGCACTGCACTAAAGGTATTTTAAATCCCCTAGCAGAAAAGTATCGCCTAGGCGAAAAGTATCGCCTAGTTCGAGAAACGGGGAGGGGGGGACCCTTCTGTAATAATTCTTTATTTTTGTGTGTAGGTTGAGTTGAAAATACGCTTAAACATGTATAAGGGACGGGAACTGAATCTTTTTCATGTATGACATGCATTATTATGCTAGTCATGTTCATGAAAAGAACACGTACGCTTGGGAAATGACATCTTATTAACAGGAACAGAATATTTTAATTTAAAATTTAGTCTATAGCATAAATGAAATGAATAAAAATAATAAAAAAATAGCTCGTTATGCTTAACGCACAGGGCGTAATTAAACAAGGATAATCATTTATTTTCTCCATATTTCGTTATGTTTTACGTTGTTTCGTTGTGTCGATCGTCCGCCATCTTGCTGGTAGTTAAGTCGAGCGATGACAACGGCTGCCCTTTTTTCAGCATCGGGCCATCTGTCCAGCTGATCTCGCATTCTTCCATTTTTCAGCAGATTTCAGGTCTGTTAAAAAATAATCGTGACCATTTTTTGACGGGAAAATGACGTGCAAAAAAGTAAAGGATTCTCGTGGAGCTACGCCACTCGCAACTATTTTTTATAGAAATCCAATCTATTCTTCGTGACTGGCAACAGTCAAAACGCCAGAGTTGGGTGTTCCCAGAGCGGGAACACTGCGCGTTAAAGGGTTAAAACAACGCCCGTCCACAGTAATGCAGGCTTCACACCCACGTGATAAGGACAAACTTACCCAGCTGATAAAATTCCTGATAAGGATGGTAGGACTGATAAATGCCTTTGGATGCGAGGACCGACCCTTTCATACCGTTTATTAAGCCACCTTTCGGTTTTCAATTTTCCATGCTCAACGCCACCTAGCTGCTCGCCGTTTGCGTTCCGGCCATACTTTCTCTGACGAAATTGGCTTATGTAGATGCGCTCTATCGCCCCATAAAGTTTTGTCCACTCTTGCAATCTGGTAACGAGGGAAACTTAAATTGTGGTCGGAAAATTCGCATTCATTCAGCGGGAAGTAGAGGAGAGCAAAGTATCATGGAATATTCGGGTAATATGGAATACCCAGGTTTCGGCACTGTTAGGTGCTGTTGTCACATGGGAATACCGTGAACCATACCTAACCCTTTAACGCGCGGTGTCCTCGCCGTGAGGACACCAAGCTCTTGACGTTTTGACTGTTGCGAGTCAGAGACCCTTTTTTGACGCCCGAGAGAGACCCTTTTTTGACGCAGCTGGCTGTGCGGCACAGCCAGCTGTCGTCAAAAAAGGGTCTCTAGATCTGTGACACGCAATGAACGTTTCGATCGTTCGCCCTCTTGCTGGTCGTTAAGTTGAGCGATGGCAACGGCTGCTCTTTTTTCAGCATTGGGAAAGGTTTGCGCCTCAAAGGGTTAAGAAAGTTACGATGCAGTGAGAGGAAACAACACCTTCTAAATACAGAAAGCCTTACAACTGAAGCTTTGACGTCATCACTAGATCTTCTTCTATGACGTCATCACAGTTTTACTTTCACAAAGCATATCTATTTTAAATGTGGGGTGAATTTTCTCACTCACAAAACTTTTTAATGATTTAAGATAAAAAAATTAGTCTTACGGCAAATGATAATTGTTTGCCATCACTAATTGTGTAAGATACAGACGATCACAATGAATTATTTTGTATCAGAAAGTTATTTTAGTCTATAATTATAGATATTAGCTAATATTTGTAGCATCCACCAGAAATTTTAAATAGTTTTAGTTTTAGAAGAAACAAATGTGATTACATCATTTAAGAATATCTAGCGATGACGTCACACACAAAGCGTCCGTTGTTAGGCCTTCTACACCTACAGAAGGTGTTGGAGGAGACCGCTTGTGTTGCCGTGCGGGGCCTTCGCAATTAGTAACGGTCCTGCGCGTGTATTTTGATGAGCCATCCAAAGAGGCCTGCGGATGCTCGAGTCTTCACGTATACATCAAGCATTTCTTAAGCTTCCCAGTGCTTTCAAACGTTATTTAATGTAGTTTTAAGTAGAAATTGTGTTACTAATTCAAGTACGAACTCATGATTAATTTGTAATGATACATATTTACATAAAGAAAATAGATGCATATAATTTGAAGGAAAAACAAAGTAGCGCTTACTCTCAAGATTCACGATTGCTTATTTTAGTTTCACAAGTGGATATTTAATATACTTTAAAATAACTAAATACACAAATGAGAAAGACAATTTTATAATGAATATTTCATGAACGTAGTCGTATTTCCTTCGTTATTTTAAACAATTCATGATTAATCTTTAACAATGATGTATTAAAGCGCATTTCAGTGTTTTCGGGATATCCTGTATATTGGAGAAAATTGATAAAATACGCTCTATAGCGCGATCCCTGAATTAATTATTCTTTAAAAAAGACATTTCATGTAGTATATATTATTCTTTTGCCGCTTTCTCAATCGAACCTCGGAATTGAGCAAGCATAATGAACGCTTGTACAAAATATTAACTACATTTGAAGTTTCTGTATAAACGGGCAAAAATCAATAATTTATAATTTACTGTATTTCTGCACTGTACCGGATGTAAGTCTGAATCACATAATCAAGGCATATATAACTGATAAATAACATTTTCAACTGGCAAAATTAAATTGTCTAAATAGTATCACAACGTCATGCTTATTTACAAGAATAAAAACTACTCAATTAATACGATTTCTGATTAAAATAATTTATTTATAAATAACACATGAGTAATTATTCACTAAACATGATTTACATACATATTTTTAGAATTTCTAAATACATTATAAGCGTTCACTTACCTTTACATTCAGAGCAAAATGTTCGAATTTTAGGATAAATTTTCATGAAAGAAAATGGCGCAAGATTCACAAAACGATTACCTACATCTAAAGTTCTGTAGTACGAAAAAGTATAAAAAATTGTTTTAAAATAATAAAATAATATAACATTTATAATACTTAGAATAATAAAATAGAATACTGTGACTAGGGAAAACAGGCCTCAATGTTAAACTCATTTTTAGCGATGGCAACTCATAAGCAGGCCCGTTGCTTAGCGATGGCCCCGTGCCGTGCCACTCGCTACAGAAAGAAGAGTGTTTTGTGATTTTCAAAAGTTTTTGGATATAAGTTTTCAAACATTTTAACCTACTAGTATACATGTGACCTGAGCACTGATGTTATGCATAATGTACACTAAAAAAATTGTTGTTTGTTGTACTGTAGTGATTTTTTAGCTGACGGTGTTTTGCAAACCAGTGTAAAAGCTCATTTGCTTAGATGACGTCTCGGGTATTGTGGAATACTATGTAATATTGTAATGGATTTCATGCCATTAACTAAAGAACCGGAGAACAAAGACGCTGAATGCATCTTCTGTTTTTATGGTTTTATACTTAAAAATAATTATATTTTATGAAGTACAATTAACTCTTCAACGGTTTAAATCACCTTTTCCATATTACTCGACTATTTCCTATCAACCTCCGATAGCAGCTTTTTTTTTTGTATAATTTTTCCCAACAGAAAAGCGCTTTTCTTTACAAGCGACATCTCATTACAAGGAGTTATGATATGTGCTCATGATGATTTCGTTGATTTTATGCAAAAACCTGTATAGTTAGAAATGTATTCCATAATACCTCTACTTATTTTCTGCTCGTCAGCATTTTCTATGAAACTCTGTATCCTCCTGTAAGCTGATTTCGAAGTTTCATTGGATGAAGAATAAATTAATTTTCCCAAGCGAATCGTGGTTCTATTTCAAAAATGATGTCATATCGGTGAATAATTTCTTAATCTTGATTGCTTCTTCAGCTTTAGATTTTAGATTAACTCTTTAAAAGTTCTCTGCAATGTCTGTTTAAACAGTGTCTCGAAGATACCTCGTATTTTTTAAAAATAATGAATTACCAAAATTTGATTTCTTCTTAAGAAAGTTAATGATTATAATTAAAATTAATAAAAAAAGAGCCACTGATCAGAATGACGCCAAATGTGAACGGAATATTATTGGAAAAGGGGAGAAAGCGTATGGCATAAGCAAAAAAATAATTCCAAATTTTAGCAACAGATGGCGCTGTACGCATCCTAATTTAAAAGGGTTCCACTACAAATGACAAATGAATCGTAAAATAACGGCTAAGTTACACGTTGAAATGACTATACTGTTCAGTGTGCATGACTGTACATGTGTGATACTGTTAGTTAGTTACGTAAGCCCATCCACCACGGCAAGATTATATCACAACGGATGGGAAAAATCAGTTTTTTAAAGTGCCCTGAAACCAAAAACTGCATAAAAAACATCCATCAAATTGGTTTTTAAAGCGAGACTGGTGCGAAACATGTTCAATATGCTGTCCACCATTTTCTGCAACAAGTTGAAATAGAGAAACAGCATGTTCTATAACTGATCACAGTGTCTCTGGGTCACCTTCAGAATGTGTTGCGCATTGCGTGCCTTCAATTCAGCTACGTGTACAATCGGAGTCAATTTACATATTCTGACGCTTATAGCGCCATCTGTTGCTAAATTTTGGAACCATTTTTTTTTTTAAATGACATACGTTTTCCTCCGTCGTCAATAATATTCCGTTCAGATTTGACGTCATTCTGATTAGTCGTTCTTTTATTTTATAGCGGTTTGAAAGTTTAATTATAATCACCTTGTATACAGTGGTCGCCGCTTTTTTCTGTCGGTGGTTTATTCGGCGAGCTGCTCATTAAGGTGAAAATCGCTATGAACGAAACAAAATAACCAAATTGCGGTTTCTCCCTCCAGTAGTTTTTACTTCTTTATTCTTAAATAAATAATTTCACACCTTAAACTCTTGATTAAGTTCACATATTTTGATTTAACTTACTGATTTTTTTTCTTAATGTCTCACTTTTACTTCGTTTCCGCCGTTTATTTCGGTTATTCCGTTTAATCGCAATCCGACCCGAATTGCCCGGAATAAGCGGCGACCACTGTATCTATCATAAAGTGCCTTAGGATTACGGAAATAAAGCATTTGGGACTAGGATCGTACAGTAAGCCTTGGTAATATCGATACTGTCAGGCGAGCACAATGGATTTTTGCATTTTTAAAACCATGGTTCAACCCCCTTTCTCATTTTTATACTAATCGCTGCCAAATCATTTTGCAATATAAATATCGAAAGAAATGTTTAACAGAAGGGATAAATCATACCAAAGGCATCGATTGCGAAACACTTTCAAACACGACAGTCATTTTCGAGTCAAATTTAAATTTGGGGATGTATTGTTTGCAAATCTAACCGGGATTTTGGGAGATAACCCCCCCCCCCCAAAAAAAAAGGGTCATATGCAATTAAGCTTTAAATATGCGTTAGTACAAATTTGTTAGAACCTCTTATAGAATTTTAAATATTATTCCCATCACAAACAGTTTTTTTTTTTTTTAAATTACTGTTTTATTTCAAATTCAATGCAAAATAAATTCGATGGCAGAAAGGGCCATCCGGCTGTCTATTCTAAAACAAGTTAGTTTATTTGTGAATTTATTTTATTTTCGTTGGCTAATTTTAATATCATAACTTTACTATTCTCTTAACTAAATGAAAGATCCTCAAACTATTCATAATATAGTAATGAAAGTCACTATTTACTGAAAAGTCCTTTAAGTTCCGAAAGGTCCTTCAAAATTCAAATCAAACTATAGGGACTTTTAATGCAGAACGAATACGACACTTTATAAACAGACGAGGGGCAAAACTGTAATAACCCCGTAATCTGCGGGATTTCCTTTGATATAAGCGGAACGAATTTTAAATACACTTCAACTGCTGGAAACTGGATGGACTTCATCTGTTACCGGAGGAAATTCGCTAACATCTTTAATTCCGCGTGAATTATTTCCCGCCCCCAAGTATTTTCCCGCTGCCAGAGAGATATTGAAAATTTCAATTGTTCAAAGAATGCATATTTAAAATATTGAAATCCCGGATCGGTTTCAGAAATTAAAAGTCAATGACGGAATAATTCAGAAGGATGCATTTAATTAAACGCGCCATCTTGAATGCTACAGATTTTGAAACACTGCAGCTGTTCTCTTCGGACAATGCAATCTTTCCTCGGATTCCTTTTGTAATATACTTGAAACTCTGGAGTGACTCCACTCGACTTTCCGAACATTTACGATTAAGATCATTACCAAGCATTCAAATAAATTTTAATCGATGAATACTTCAAACAATATACAAAATTGAAGCTCAATCAAATGCGCCTTTTAAACGCTAGCACACTTGCAACAACCCCCCCTCATAGGCCGTAATGTAAAAGAAATACATACACACACACACACACACATCTCGTAAAAATCATACACACATACATCTCGTAAAAATAGCATCAATGAATTCAGAAGACCTCAAAACGTGTCAATACACCAAAATCTCGAGGTCGAATTATTTCATGATTACAATACTTTCCTTGCATGGTACATGTTCGGAAAGTAAAAATGATAGTTTGCGTAATTAATGGTTTTTTCTTAGAATGCCACATATTGTGTAGATCAGGAATTGGAAAGGGAACTGAATATTTCATGTAATTATTTCATAATATCATTTTATTAATTTATCCTTCTAAGCGGCCATAAAAGATCAACATTATTGTTATGGATTTGGGAGGTTCTGCTGTCATGCACATTGTTAAATACAGCCAAATATTCGTACTCTACGCATGCAATAATTAGTATATTCAAAGAGTTTTGCTAAATCAATTTGATTGAATGAAACAAAATCGACAAAATGAGTCGACAAAACAAAGCTACCAAACTTATTAACCAAACAAGTTTTGTTAAATTCAACAAAACACTTTTTAGCGTGTTGCTCGGTTCGCCAGAACGCAAGATGTGTATTTGGTTTTGTTTAACATAGGGTTTTCTCGAATTCTTGAGAAATATGGGTGCTAGTTTACTGATATCAACTATGGGTACTTATTTTAATGCCACATTTGGCGACATTTCGCCAAAAAGACTTCAAGCGTGGCGTTATTTGACGCGATTTAATGAATGGGGCTGTAACGTTTGCTTCCCTGAAATTAGTATTACGCAATAGCCTAGTATTATTCAATTGCATTTCTTTACGCAATCGGTATTTGCAATTGATAGGAATTTTCCTAGAAATGGAATTTCGTCGAATATTCCAGCACATCGACGCAAGGTATGAAAAGAGCAGGGTTGCTCCAGAATTCAGTTCAGTGCTGTCCAGTCTGACCAGATTGAGTAGATTGGAAGTCAAATTTTGAGGTCCAGTAGAAAATGTAGTAGATTGCATTTTTTTAGTAAATTTAATATTTGACTCAAAATTGGAGTCTACTACAATTTCCACAGGACCTCAACATTTCACTTAAAATCTCCCCAAAAAATAGTCTAGTATTATTCAATAGTCTAGTATTATTCAATTGCATCTCTTTACGCACTTAGAATTCGCAGTTGATAGGAATTTTCCTAGAAATGGAATGTCGTCGAATATTCCAGCACGTCGGCGCAAGGTATGAAAAGAGCAGGGTTGCTCCAGAATTCAGTTCAGTGCTGTCCAGTCTGACCAGATTGAGTAGATTTCTACTTTCTGAGTAGATTGGAAGTCAAATTTTGAGGTCCAGTAGAAAATGTAGTAGATTGCATTTTTTTTTAGTAAATTTAATATTTGACTCAAAATTGGAGTCTACTACAATTTCCACAGGACCTCAACATTTCACTTAAAATCTCCCCAAAAAATAGTCTAGTATTATTCAATAGTCTAGTATTATTCAATTGCATCTCTTTACGCACTTAGAATTCGCAGTTGATAGGAATTTTCCTAGAAATGGAATGTCGTCGAATATTCCAGCACGTCGGCGCAAGGTATGAAAAGAGCAGGGTTGCTCCAGAATTCAGTTCAGTGCTGTCCAGTCTGACCAGATTGAGTAGATTTCTACTTTCTGAGTAGATTGGAAGTCAAATTTTGAGGTCCAGTAGAAAATGTAGTAGATTGCATTTTTTTTTAGTAAATTTAATATTTGACTCAAAATTGGAGTCTACTACAATTTCCACAGGACCTCAACATTTCACTTAAAATCTCCCCAAAAAGTAGAAATCTTCTCAATCTGGTCACACTGGTGCTGTCAGCTGTCGCGATCAAAGAAACATTAGCTCTTTGTGAAGCTGTGCTTCGTTGCATTGGAGCAATATCGGCCATATCTTCCGTTTGTTTGAGATCATTCAAGTATTACGTAAGCATATTTTTAGTCAGTTTGCACCCCTCCCTCCCCTTGTAAGAAAAAATAAGTCTAAAGAATAATTAAGTCTTAGTAAGAATAAATTAAGTCTTAGTAAGAATAAATTAAGTCTTAGTAAGAATAAGTCTTAGTAAGAATAATTAAGTCTTAGACCCAGCCCCCTTCTGCTTAAAGATTTTATGGCATTTTGTTCGTCAGTACTACTTGGCAGAAGAAAAAAAAAACACTTACCAATAAATTGCATTATTAATCCTACAAATTTATATAAATAGGCATATATAGGAGTTGTGGTATCAGGTTTGACAGAATACAAAATGGTTTAAAAATATCCTTATTTATGGAATTGAACAATAAAAAAACAGGAAAGTTATAATTTAAGTAGATTAAAATAAATGTTAATACGAATTACAGAGTTGAACGCAAGACACGCTTTCCCAACGCTTTTTGTAGCTGCTGCACTGTAATTGCTTCGTTATTTAAAGCTTAAGTAAGAATTGTCGCGATCCCCCCCCCCTTGTCAGAAAAAATAAGCAGACCCGGACACTCCCCTCTCCCCCTTATTGCTTACGTTAATATTCGAACGGCTTTTTTTCAGAAGCTTATTTTTGAATACTGTTCGTTAATACTTCAGTTGTATGCTAAGGAATAGATGTCAAATTTCTTAGAGAATTCCCACTTAATTTTATCCTGTGGAAAGGTTTTGTTGTGCAAAAAACACAGTATCTGACAGCTGGATTCTCCGCTCGTCGTTAATTTTCCGCAGTCGTTAACTTTGCCCCGCCTTGAGGTGGAGTTTTAAGGAGGAGCATCAAGGGGTTCATGCGATTGGCTAAAAGACCTCCCGTTTTCCTCCGGAGTTGTTAGCGCAGTCGGTAACCAAACAACTGGTTCTGCCCAGTTGACAGCTAACCGACGATTTCGTGAACCACCGGGACAGAATTCCACCCTGAGAAAGCTTCTCTTCTTAGCTGACTGTTACAAAACGTGTTACCGGCTGTGTATTGTGAACAGCATATTATTGGTCGAAGTTCTAGAAGCAATACAGTTTGTGTTCTATCCTCACAAGCGTTTCGATACCAACTGGACTTTTAAGGTAGAGCCTGAAAACTAAGCACAGGGACGTGCTTAGAGTTTTAACAGCCCTAGACAAAAATTAATTGCAGGTCTTTCAAATTTGTTTAATTACTAAATTGTGGATCTTAACCTGTCCTCTCCCGCCCAGTAAAAACTCGTTGCTGACACTGACTCTAATTAGGTAAATTGATTAGTTAATTAAGATTTTAACACCATACGATACATTTCTACAATGTAAAAGCTGTATCCTAGCTACTTACCATGCTGTAAATTCGAAAAAGAAAACAATACACGGACTTACAAATTCTATGTTTTTTCGCGGCTATCCTTACGTATGTGCAGTTTTCAGTTCTAGGTCAGGCAGTTTGCTTGGCTACTTGATATCCATGAAATCGATAGTTTTTTTAGCGTCCCTAAATTTTAGCGGCCCTGGGTGGTTGTCCAGTTTGTCACCCCCTAAGCACGGATCTGACTAAGCAGAGTTTCCTGCCACAGTATTGTTATCTTCAGCAGTTTTGGCTAGGAGGAATATTGCCTTACAAAAAATAAATGATATTACATTCCCGGTCCCACTAATACATACTTTTTAAATTCAGCATAAGTATGTTGAGAGTAATAAGAACACAGAAAAAAGAAGAAAACTGGATTTGAAAACTTGGTAAAACGACGCATATACATAAATGATACCACGGAACGATCCTTTTCGGGTGGGATAAAAAACTCACCCTATCCCAGCTGCAAAAAAAGACCTGAGTTCGAGATTATTATTAATTTTTTTTTTCTCAGTTAGTCTTTTCAGTTCTAACTTTACTGCTTGTGTGGATTGTGGGGCTTCTTCTCAGCTGAGAAAGGGTGGAATTTTTGTACCTTCTGAAAAGGATCGTACTGTGGTAACTTTTTATTTATGTGTTTTGTTTTGTAGCGGAGTATTTAGAAGGGTTATTTACAAAAAAAGGTAAAAGTAAACTACATTGAAGAGCCCAAACATTCTGGCCACCTATTCAATAACGCGTTGCCCCTCCTTTGGCCTTCGAGTTCATGGTAGATAACTGGAGACAAGTATCGTACTGTGGTAAGACAAGGAGAACTGGTTGTACCAAATTTTTAAGCAGCTGTCACGCGAAGTCGAACATTGGAACACGGTAGTGTTTGAGCTCTGAGCTGCTGATCCATGTAAACCCAAAGATTCTCTGTGGGAATAAGATCCGTCGAGTTTGGAGGCCTGGACATTAATTGGAGTTCATCACTGTGCTTCTCGAACCACTCCAGCACAATTCCAGCCTTGTGACATGGCGCGTTGTCCTGTTGGAAAATTCCATTTCCTGTTTGGAGGCCTGGACATTAATTGGAGTTCATCACTATGCTTCTCGAACCACTCCAGCACAATTCCAGCCTTGTGACATGGCGCGTTGTCCTGTTGGAAAATTCCATTTCCTGTTTGGAGGACATATGCCATGTAAGGGGGCAACTGATCCTCAGTGATGTTCAGGTAGTCCGCAGCATTCGTGGTCTGTCCTACCACAACTACGGGTCCCAGAGCCGCCCAAGCGTACGTCCCCCAAAGCGTAATACCATCGCCCGCCTGTGTCTAGCCTGCTGTACAAGAGTGGAGCAGCTGTTCTTCTGGAAGGCGGCGTGCCCTGACACGATGAAGGAGAAACCGGTATTCATCTGACCAGGCAAGTCTCTTCCACATATCCATGGTCCAACCTCGATGTTTCCGTGCGCACTGTAGGCGTAGCTGACAGTGACGCTTGGTAAGCAGAGGTACACGAGTGGGACATCTGCTCCAGTCTGCAACAGTAATCCAATGGTATCTGCTAAACTACGTGTTACGTAACACTTGCACATGGACCTGCATTGTATTGGGCTGTCATCTGAGCCACTGTCGACCGCCGATTGTGCTGTACTAGGCGGGACATTCTACGACATCCTCTTTCTTGAAGGATGCTTAGACGTCCAACATCTTGACGTCTACTGTTGGTTTCACCGTCATTAATCCACTTTTTATAAATATTAACAATGGCAGATAGCGAACAACCGACCCGTCGTGCAGTTTCGGAGAGACTCGATCCGAGTCTTCGGGCTATTGCAATCAGCCCTCTGGCCAATCCGCTTGGATCTCAACAGCCTCCATAACTCACAAACGTAAGTGCAAGATGATTTCTTACCTCCTCCACCAGCAACAGTTAAATACCATTCCCACTTAATTACTTGCTTTCCCTTTCATCCAGACGAGTTCATTGAAAAAATGTAAGGGTGGTCATAATGTTTTGGCTTACCAGTGAATTTAATTCGTTCTATAATAGTGAAATTAAAATATTCCCTTCCCAGAATCTGATAGTGCACAGAAATTAAATATGGCATTAATAGTAAACTTCATGGAGATTAGGCAAAACGTATAACACAAATAATCTAGGGGATTTCCTTTCATGTAACGGAATATATTTGAATAATAGTTCATCTGCAATCCGGTGAACTACCTATCTATTATTGGGAGAAAGCGAGGGAGACATCTTAGTTCCGCATGGAGTGTTTTCTCCTCCCGTCCAGCATCTTCCGCTCTCAACTCAACTCAGCTTCGAGGAGATATCGAAATTTTCATTGTTTTAAGAATGCATTTTAAAGTATTTAATCGACGATCGGTTTTCAGGAATTATAAAAGCCGATGTGTGAATCATTCAGAGTTAAGGATTTAATTAAACTCGTATATTGGATGCTTGCTGCTATTGCAGTGAGATTTTCTGTTCAGTCAATGGGGGCAATTTCTCTTAATTCTTTGAAACGCAACCATTTCCCAATGCTGTAAGAAAAGGGCAGTCGTTGCCATCGCTCGATTTAACTACCAGCAACGTGGCGGTCGATTGAAAAGTTCATCGCGTGCCACAGATCTAGCGCCAATTTTTTGACGACAGCTAGCTGTGCCACCATCTTGCTGGTCGTTAAGTCGAGCGATGGCAACGGCTGCCATTTTTTCAGCATGGGGCAATCTATCCAGCTGTTCTCGCATTCTTCCATTTTTCAGCAGATATCAGTGCTGTTAAAAATAATCGGGACTATTTTTTTACGGGACATGACGTTGTAAAAAGTATTGCTCGTGGATGGATGTAAAAGGATGCTCGTGGAGCTACGTCACCGGCAACTATTTTTATAGAAATCAAATCTATTCTTCGTGACTTGCAACAGTCAAAACGTCAGAGTTCGGTGTTCCCAGAGGGGGAACACTGCGCGTTAAAGGGTTAAAATTTCCTCTCTATAAGCCCTCTCTATATATATATACTAGCTGAAGTACCCGTTCTTCGCACGGGAATGAATGGACTTTTTGATATTACGATTTGTGGTGATTACTATTCATTGTAATAAACAGATATAGCAAAATGGATATCGCGTTATATTGTGTCCAATAATCATGCATACCGAATTGCAAGGCAATCGTTTGTACGGTGCAGAAGGCCATGCGGCATAGCGCAATCTAGTGGCGAGTTTTAGCAAAACGGATACGGCGAAAATATTCTTCGCATTTAGATATCGATGAATACGAAATTTCAGGACGATCGGCTGGACAGCCCTGAAGTTCATGTGTTGACGCGACATCTAGTGGCAAATTATATAGGAAAATGGATAGCGCCAAACTTTTCCCCGTGTTCAAATATCTATGTATACCTATTTTCATAGCGATCTAGTGGTTAATTAAAGTAATGATTTGCTACATTGCCGTCAAGTGGCGAGTTATAGCAAAATGGATAACGCCAAAATATTCTCATTGTTCAAATAGCTATGTATACTGATTTTCATAGCGACCTTTTGAATGGTCAAGAATTTCGCCTGCTGCAGCGTCATCTAGTGGCGAGTTAAAATAATAATGCATTGCAGTGCCATCTAGTGGTGAGTAACATCAAAAAGAACACAGAATATATTCTTCGTGCTCAAATGTGTAAGTATAAAAAATTTTATGCCGATCAGACGAACGGTATAGAAGTTGATGCGTTGCAGCGCCATTTAGCGGCAAGTTACAGCAAAATGGATACTGAAAAATATTCTCCGTGTTCGAATATCCGCGTGTACCAAATTTCATCGAAATCGGTTGGACGATATTCGCATACTAAACGGCTAAACGGAATAGAATTCAACGTTCTGCTGCGCCACCTAGTGGCAATTTAGAGGAAAACGGATAGCATAAAAAGCTTCTCAATGATAAAAGACTTAGGTGAACCAAATTTCATGGTGCAACGGTGCTGGAGTTTTTCAACCTCATACACACATACCAACATTCATTTTTATCTATAACCAGTGTCATTATATATCCCAGTCTCATATAAAATCCAGTTTCAAATTTAAGTCTCGCCAAAGTGCCAACATGCGCCATTTTGCAAGAGTTTTTTCAGGAAATCATTCGAAGCATTGACTTAGCAGCAATCAATATGGGAAATGGTTCGAACGCCAAAAAGGAAAGCATGCATTTATTTGAAAAGTGGAATCCCTTAATACAGCCGAATTTTTTAAAATTATCAACTATAACGTGTTTTATTCATCGTTACTCTGATGTACTAAATGAGAAGATTTCAAGTTTCGGAAATTTGGCGTAATTCCCCCAACTTAAATCAATGCCCTCAATTGGCGAGAATTCTGTAGATAGCTTGAAATCCCTTAATAACTGCATTATTTCTTCACGGATCATTAAAATTTAACGCTGTATTCTAATAAAACCTTTGCACTTGTTTTCAAAAATCTATTTCCTTAAGCTCTCAATAAATTGCGCCAAGCCAAAAACTGTGCAAACCGCTAGAACTCACTTTCTCAAAATCGGCATTTGAGCCATTTTATTTTTTCGCCAAACTAAAAAATTTTACGTATTAGCCTCGGAAATCTTCAATTCTTATTGTTTTGCGTTTAAAACATTTCATTCCTGCTCCGATTTTCCGTGCACACGATATTATAATAAAAAAATTATAATCTTACGAATATAAACTAACAAAAAAAATCATTATTATTCTTTTATTTTTACTTTGAGAATTTAAAACATTTTATTCGGCAAAATCGCCACACATGGCAACCACGATCCTTATTTCACACTTTTTTCACTACAGGGATTACAATTACGGAAAGCTTTTTGCGTGGAGAACATAAAAATTCTCTTAAATTCCGGGAACGGGTGGACTTTCAAAGTTTTAAAGTGGACTATGATTTATTCTATATTATTTTACATATCTGTGCAAAGTTTCATGCTGATAGGTCCATTTTTGTGGATTTGTATACAACTCAAATCCACAAACAAACAAACAAACAGAATTTCATTTTTATTTATAAGATACAATATACCGGTATCTCGATTTGGTCTGTAAAATGTTAATGTTTGTGTGATTAAGGCAAACCTACACGAGGGGTATCTGCCTAGGATGAGGGATGCCTTGGTAGGAGGACTTTATAAGGGGTTCTAACGCGTATTCACGGTACATCTGGAGAAAACCTACCAAAACTCCAGACGACCGCGCGATGGGACCCGAACCCGGTACCTTCACACTTCGGCCGTCTACCACTTTCAGTGATATAACCACTGTGCCATGGTGACTGTAAAATGTTAAAAGAACAACCTTTAAGCAGAAGGGGCATGTGTGAATCACTAAAAAGAAATTATTAATGCCTTTTCTTTATTTTTTTTCGGGGTGGGGGGGGGTTGCGAAAGAACAATTTCAACGGTTGTTTAAACATTCACAATTGCAATTTTTGTCGTAAAAATTAATCGTAATCAAAGCTTTTCCGGAAAAGCAAACATTCGCTAGAAAAACATTTTTACAAGTGCAAATGGACATTTGTTTTTTTCTTTCTTTTAAATATAAACACCGCTTTTCCAATTTTACTTGTTCGACCAAAAGTGGGTGTAAAAGTGTTTCGTGTCTAGACAAATTAATTACCTCACTGGTAACGCATTGCTTAAAATTAAAATCTAGGGCAGTTGCTGTCTGTAATTTTATTTTGTGACTGGAGTTTGTGTTGGGAAAAAAAAAAACATTACCCGACTAAAATCCTGTTTGCTAGATTAGTCTCGTGATCTTTGCGTTAAAAAAAAAGTGTTCTTTTATGCTGATTCATTTCTTAGATTCGAAGTTCAAAATGTTGGTACAGCGTAGTCTACGTGAGGAAGAACTTCATTCGAATCTTGTGTTTGTTTTGAGATTTTCTGTTGTACTTTAAAAATAAGAAATAAAGAAACTGAACAAAAATTGTGGGTTTTGTCCGAGTTCAAGCAGCGTTTTGTTTTAATGAGTGTAAAGAGAGAATTTAATTAATTATTCAGCATTCTGTTATTTGCCGACTCAGGAGAAAATAAAATATGTCCAAGGCAAAGCAAAATGATTCTTCATGAAATTTTTAAAGTGGATTTTATGTGCCCATGAGTGGCTGAGAAATAACACACGCTTCACTAACCTGTAGTTTTCTTTGTGATACACTTATAGTTAAAATTACGTTTATCAAAAATTATTTTTACATTTAAATGTTTGAAAATTGCATTTAGAAATCATTTTCTCTAATTCAGTTTGCTTTTAACCAAATTTAAATTTACAGGGTGACAATTATTTATCTGAATGGGAAAAATCCTTTCATAACTTTTTAAGTGTTAACCATTTGAGGCGCAACCCTTTCCCAATGCTGAAAAAGGGGCAGCCGTTGCCATCGCTCGACTTAACTACATGCAAGATGGCGGATGATCGAAACGTTCATTGCGTGCCACAGATCTAGAGACCCTTTTTTGACGCAGCTGGCACGCGATGAACGTTTCGATCGTCCGCCATCTTGCTGGTAGTTAAGTCAAGCGATGGCAACGGTTTCCCTTTTTTCAGCATTGGGCAATCTATCCATCTGTTCTGGCATTCTTCCATTTTTCAGCAGATGTCAGTGCTGTTAAAAAGTAATCGTGCCAATTTTTTTACGGGAAATGACGTGCTAAAACTAAAGGATTCTCGTGGAGGTATGTCACCCGCAACTATTTTTATAGAAATCAAATCTATTCCTTTTGACTAGCAACCGTCAAAACGTCAAGAGTTTGGTGTTCCCAAAGCGGAAACACTGCACGTTAAAGGGTTAAACGGGATTCAGTTAAAACTTGACTGTTTGAATGCTGGACATCATTTTCGTATGCATATAATACTTAAGCATGCTCACTACATTTATTGTTGTTCATTTTTCAACTGAAAATATTGAAATACTGCATCAAGGCCTACTATTTGAGCAGTAAAGGATCAATTGAGGGTGCAATGAAAGTTTCGACCAATCCTGTTTGAAATACGCTTTAAAGAATGGCTGTTTTAGAGCGCCGTGAATTCTAATTATTTTGATTGTTCCTGTAAGCGCTATGAAAGCATTTTCAATAGGGTGCATGGTGCAGTACATAGACATAACATACATGAGTTTTGTAGCAATGGATGCATATTTACAGCAATTAAAGTACCGGTGGACAGACAGACAGACAGACAGAAATTATGCGCAATGTTCAATCTTATGGTGGGAAATATGTTAAAAAGGATTCAATTCTGAACTTATAATTAAAAATAACAGCAAAATAATACATAAGTGAATTTTTATTTTAATTTCTTTTACTATTTTTATTATTGTTCCTAATCGTTGTATTTTAATAATTTTTAACTCGACGAAAATTAAAATGATGACGTAGCCGTCTGATTTTAAAAGATTGATAAGAATGTCTTTCGACGAACTATAGATGCCATAACATTCCATTCAAAAAATTCTAATGGAAAAGTCAAAATTTAGTTCATTATTTTTCTATTAATAGCCTTTACAAAATAAGGAAATCGAACTGCTTTATTTTTATTTTTTCTTTGTTAAATTTCTCGTTCGGTGGATTAAAGTCATTTTTATTATTTGTCTTTAATTCTGTTCTCTGATATTAAGGGAAAAAAAAAAAAAATCAGAGCAAAATAGAATGTTCCAGAAATAAACGGATTTCAATATCTTCTTACAGAATATCGCATTAAACAAAAGAGCTTTAAAAGATACTTAAGTAGCTAATAAACAGAACGCTAAGGCGATTCAAAAGAAATTGCATTAGTAATTTCTTTTATTATTTTAAGCTTCTGCTCTTGTAAAATTCCATTTGTTAGATTCTTAGAAGCGGTTTATTGTTTTACGTAACTGGCAATTTGACTTTCGTAGAACAATTAATTTTGCAACATTGTTAGACTTCTACACTAGATGCAATCCAAGACATGAGCTGAAATTGAAAATTTAATTTATCATTGAAACACATTTATTTTTTCGTTTCACTTGAAGAAATTTTCTACTGGCCATAGGAAAGATACTTAAAATTTATCATGAGAAATTACATTTGTCGAAGACAATTGTGGTTACTATCAGTGTGTAGATCTCACTGGTCAGATCTCACTGTGGTCCCCACCAGTGGCTGAGAGGTTTTGCTCACCCCGGTCGAACCTGTCGATCCAGCCGTTCGGAGTTTCCCATGGTTTTCTCTGAAACCTCGCCTCAGATATGGGCTAGGATAGCTTAGAAAGTCCCCTACGGAGGGCATTCAACCTATAGGCCTAGGACCCTAGTGCAACCAGTCGGCCTTAACCCTTTAACGTGCAGTGTTCCCGCTCTGGGAACACCCAACTCTGGCGTTTTCACTGTTGCCAGTCACGAAGAATAGATTGGATTTCTATAAAAATAGTTGCGGGTGACGTAGCTCCAACGAGAATCGTTTCCTTTTCAGCACGTCATTTCCCGCCAAAAAATGGTCACGATTATTTTTAACAGCACTGGCATCTGCTGAAAAAATGTAAGAATGCGAGAAGAGCTGGATAGATTGCCCAATGCTGAAAACAGGGCAGCCGTTGCCGTCGCTCGACTTAACGACCAGCAAGATGGCGGGCGATCGAAACGTTCATCGCGTGCCACAGATCTAGAG
This sequence comes from Cheiracanthium punctorium, assembly GCA_038373885.1. NCBI lineage: Eukaryota > Metazoa > Arthropoda > Arachnida > Araneae > Cheiracanthiidae > Cheiracanthium > Cheiracanthium punctorium. The sequence goes on from JAWZYV010014781.1 coordinate 113,230, forward strand.
ACCCTTTTTGACGCAGCTGGCTGTGCCGTACTGTCGTCAAAAAAAGGGTATCTAAATCTGTGGCACGCGATGAACGTTTCGATCGCCCGCCATCTTGTTGGTAGTTAAGTCGAGCGATGGCAACGGCTGCCCTGTTTTCAGCATTGGGCAATCTATCCAGCTCTCTGTTTTCAGACTGTCAGGGCTGTCCCTGTTTCCAGCCCTAGAAAGGGTTGTGCATCAAAGGGTTAACCCACGCATAAACAGATCTCACTGGGCATTAAGACACCATTCTTGTGCTCAAGGGCAACAGTATGTTGGTATTGGTCATGGACATCAACTATCTAATACGATAGACAGTGCCGTCTATGGCCAACACATGTGCAGCGCAAAAACTTGAACGTACCACGTGACTATTTGACTGAGGTAGCCAGCTTGAGAGAGTTATCGATCTTTTGCCGTTATTATAGGCGGGTAGGGGATAATCTTGGGGGCTGTGGTTTTTGAATATGGAATCTACTACGGTGGAGAGCGCATCCTATAGCGCAGATATGTAACGCAGTAATAGGAATGTCCCACGTGACTGTTTGATTGAGGTAATTGTAATCTTGTGGACGCGCCAGGTTACCGGATGCACCGTCTACTGTCTGACGGCGCTTAGCGAGGAAAATTGGCAAGCTGCCAGTAAAGAGGAATCCAAATGAACCGGTCGAGGAAGAGAGAAAGCGAGCAGAACAAATGCACGCCTTTCGTCTTGCTCATTGAATTCTTATTCGTAATGCAATTGATTTGATAATATCCATCTGAATTTTGTGATTGCATTTGTAAACATAGTATACCTAAATAGTAAAATGGCTGGAACATCTAAGAATAAATCATTTCGAAGTAACTCGACAAGCGCACATCTGACTGGCATCCGCAACAACTAATGGACGTGTCCGTTTCCGGCTCTAAAACGGATGTTTACATTTTTATCTAATCGATAGTCGAACAGTAATGTATTAGACATCTCTGCTATTAGTATATTGCTCAAGGTCCAGTTATTATACATAGAAGCCTCTCGATAGGCGGCATAGTCGGACCTCAGCTTATGTCTGCTTACAGGAAATGTCCGCTTTGCTAACAGGAAATGTCCGCTGTAGAGGATTGCGGACATGGATATAGAAGTCATATAGTATATAAAAACTTGACATATAATGCAGATTTTAAAAATATAATTAGTGAATATGTTGAACATACATGAAAATTGACAGCAATAAATGCGCTTACCATTGTAATAAAGCTTCCACTACTTTTATAAAAGTTAAGGAGCTAAATGAAGAAAAAATTATCTTCTGCAGAATAATTTCACATATTAAAAAATTCGGTCACACGTGTTTGCTTTGTATATCTACAATTACTACCTGCATTTGTTTTTCTAAGGGAATTTATTAAATTCAGCTCCTTGCTGATCGTTACTATTCATGAAGGACTTTAGCAATGCTTTTTATAAATGATGTAGCATTTTTTTAGAGAGTGAGAATTAAAGCAAAGAGACCATCGTGAATAATTTTTCCGTTGTTAAAAAATAAAATAAAATGTTAACTCAAACATTTCAAGATGGAAACACTGACAGCTTGTCCGTTAAGAAGAGTGTTTGCTTAGGAGAAATGAAGTACATTGTACAAACCTATCTCAAGTGCATGGGTGTTAAGAAAATGTCCGTTAATGGGGAGTGTCCTTTAACGCAGAGTTAAGGGAGGTTTTAATGCATTTTTTTAATTACCAATATTTTTTCTGTAAAACATACTTTAGAAATGATTTGAAAACAAGTTTATTAAATACTGAAATGTTTCAGTTCATTAATGTAGCGAAAATTGTTTATTTTTTATCGCTTTTCATACATTTCTTTCAACTTTAACCTTTTGAGGCGCAACCCTTTCCCAATGCTGAAAAAGCGCAGCCGTTGCCATTGCTCTACTTAACTACCAGCAAGAGGGCGGACGATCGAAACCTTCATCGCGTGCCACAGATCTAGAGACCCTTTTTTTGACGACAGCTGGCTGTTTTTATGACAGCTGGCTGTGCCGGCACAGCCAGCTGTCATAAAAAAAGGGTCTCTAGATCTGCGGTACGCGATGAACATTTCGATCGTCCGCCCTCTTGCTGGTCGTTAAGTCGAGCGATGGCAACGGCTGCCCTTTTTTCACCATTGGGCAATCTATCCAGCTGTTCTCGCATTCTTCCATTTTTCAGCAGATGTCAGTGCTGTTAAAAAGAATCGTGACCATTTTTTGACGGGAAATGACGTCCTAATAACTAAAGGATTCTCGTGGAGCTATATAAACCGCAACTTTTTTATAGAAATCAGATCTATTCTTCGTGACTGTCAACAGTCTAAACGTCAGAGTTTGGTGTTCCCAGAGCGGGAGCGCTGCGCGTTAAAAGGTTAAGGGGCGGAGGGGCCTTATCCTTTATGCCCCCCTCCCCCTCTGTTAGAGCGCCTCAATCTCCTATTCAAAAGGCGCTATATGAATGACTGCTCTAAAATATGACAAGAGACTCTTTTTCTCATATATAAAAGCAATTTATATACCTTTACACTGTCTGACAGAAAAGAAACTTCAATAAACAGTCTGATAGTAATCCGCTTCTTGTTGTAGAACATGGCTCCAGGAACAGAACAAAAAAAAAAACGGTATTTGTCAGTTTTTTAGCGGTATAAAATCCCCAGTGATACATAGGATATTAAAGTTAAGGACACGGGGATGGCTTTTATCGTGATTTCAGCAAATTGAGAGTGGGCTCGGAATAGTCTCTCCTGTAATTTTTTTTTTTTTTTTTTTCCAGGGATTTTCCCAAACATCTAGTAAGTGGACTCATTTTTATATCCCTTCCGAGAACGGATATTTTGCAGTGCTTTTTACTATACAGAGCGGTCTGGCCTTCCAATTCTGCGAGCGAAGTTTAAAGTGTGGGAGTGTAAAAAAAGAGTCACTGTACTCCTTTCCAGGTAATTTACTTTTGAACAGCGTTCTTATTCAGTGATACCAATCTCAAAAGCAATATTTTGAGGCGAGATTTTGCTTATGACAGAAAGGGTGGAATTTCATGTAGATAAAAACGAGAAGAAGTGGTGCGAAGAAAATTGCATGTTTTTTTTTTTTTAAACAAAACGTTTTTATTGGTAAATTTATTTATTTATTTATTAAAATACACAACTTGACGGATAATCCATTGAAACAGAGTTTTGGAAAATAATCTGAGATTTTTTTTTGGTAAAACTAAGTTTGTATTTTGTTAAGGCAAAGCTACACGTGGGATATTAGCCTGAGAAGGTTAATCTGCTTTAGGCGGAGAACTTTCAAAGGAATTCTGACTAGTGATGTGTCATTCGGATGATTTCTATAATCGATGAATACTATTCCAATTTCATCTATAATCGATAAATCGAATAGTGAATATTCAAAATTTTGCACTTTTCAAATAGCATTTTTGTGACTTCTATTAGAATAGTATTCGTAGTTTTCACAATTTAAATAGTATTCGGGATTTTCACTATTCAGGGAATTTCACTATTCAAATAGCATTCGGGGTTTTCACAATTCAAATAGTATTTCACTATTTGAAGAGGGGAGTGAATAGTGAATTCCCTATTCAAATAGTATTTCACTATTCAGGGGATTTCACCATTCAAATAGTGTTAATGGTTTTCAGTATTCAAACAGTATTCGGGGTTTTCACTATTCAAATAGTATTAGGGGTTTTCACAATTCAAATAGTATTCGGGGTTTTCAAAATTCAGGGGATATCACTGTTCAAATGGTATTCGTGGTTATCACAATTCAAATAGTATTCGGGGTTTTCAGTATTCAAATAGTATTTGGGTTTTTCTCAATTCAAATAGTATTCGGGGATTTCACTATTCAAATAGTATTCGGGGTTTTCACTTATTCAAATAGTATTCGGGGTTTTCACTTATTCAAATATTTTTCGGTCTTTCACTATTCGAATAGTATACGGGGTACGACATACATAACTTGACATTTAATCCATTGAAATAAAATTTTTTAAAATCTGTAGAAAAACAAATTGTTTTTTTAGAATTAACTCTCAAAGTTAGTATTCAGTTGAAGTAAAACTACACGATACCTATCTGCCTAAGGGAGGTATGCTTTGGGTCGAGGACTTTTTAAGGGGCTCTAATTCGAATTCACGTTACATCTGGAGAAAAACCCGGTCCGTTAGATCGACAACCACAGGGTACACCAGAGTACTGCAACTTAAAGCTTCAGCTATCTCCCAACATTCAGTGTTTTAGCCATACGGCATCTGGTCGACGAACACTCTGAAGTGTACCAGGGTGGCTATAAGTTAAACTTTCCCTTTTAAACAATATTTTACAGCCGAAAAAGGTGAGCAGATTTCAAATAACTCTGATATGTGTAAACATACTACCTAATTTTGACAAACCTTCAACTTTTCAAGTTTTTGATTACAGAAAAAAAAAGAAAATAAAAAAGAAAGAAAATACCAAAAATGAACCAATAGAAACCTCATATTCAAGGAAAATATTCAGCCTTCAGCTGAAATTAGTTTCCCCTCCGCTAAAGAGGTTTTTTGACAGAACCTTTTAATTTGTATTGGCAGCCATGTACAGGATGTATTTGCATGTAAATCAAACGGGGAGAAACCAACCGTTCTTCCAGTGGTGTCAAGTATTTTAAACAATCCGGTATTTCGGGGAATTCGAAGCCATTGCTTATAGCTAATTCTGGTATTGTCAATTTAATCAAACAATCGTAACATGTTTTGCAAAATTTGCCAATATCATCGATATCTTTGTAAAAGACTAGTTTTATAAAGTCCGTTGTCGCTCCTTTGGACAGTAAAGTTGTTTTGGAATGGGTTCTTATTGACTTTTTGAACCACAGTCGATCACAACAATAGCATTGGTGGATTGGACCATCAGCAACAGCTTCGAAAAATTTCTCAGCTAATTTACGAAATTCTAGTTCTTCACACCTTACATTTAGATCAGTATCTGTTCTTGGTCTTTTCGATGGTATATCTAGACAGAGTCGTAAACGTTTTCTGTCTTGTCTTCTGGATTTGGATTCCGCTTCTTGAGCACGAAAATCTAGATCTTCCCTTTTTCTTTGCATAAATAGACGGTTAGTTTCACGATGACTTTCTTCCGGATTAGACAACTGGCGAGGACGGCCAGCGCGGCCTTGAACAACAGTCCCGGGTATATTCTTCTGATATTTAACGATGTAATACTGAACAGTAGAGCGTGAAATACCAAGCCTACGAGCTATTTCACACTGATCCCGCAAAAATGAAAATTTTAGAAATGCCACGACAGAACACCACCACTTGCTCCGAGGAGGGACAAAAGTTTGAACGCGACTCTGGAAACAAATCCAAGTTCTGAAAAATGAAATCGGAACCTCGGGAACTTGACAGCCAGTCGCAGACGCTCTGACAAAATCTTACAGTTTCCCCTTTTGTTTCATCTGACGTTACTTTGAAATTTTTCAAGTATCCATTATTCCAATCATGTGTCGGATCTTGGTGTGTTTCAAATTTCCGTGAGATCTGTAAGATTTTATTTACTATCAATTATCATCCACGACTTTTTTCGTCTGCCAAAAACTATTACCCTCTTTAGCGGAGGGTAAAAAAAAAAAAAAAAAGGTTTGTAAGTTTGCCAACTAGTTTTAAAATTCTTTCTAGTCTTGCCACATTTTGAAAATATAATACCGCTTACGTTGTAAAAAAAAATGCTTAAATAATATCTAATCAAATTTTAATCTAAATTCTGTAATTCTATCTAATTAATCTGATCATTTTTTTTTTAAATTGGCATCTATAGTTGAGTGACCACCTATCACGTCACGAAAGTTTTCTTCATTCGCTTCAGTCATTTTTACGTGATGCGTGAACTCAAATATAAGCTGTTTGAACCGATTTTCTTAAAATCTCAAAATCTAATCAAAATTTTAATTAGACGCTTATAGTTTAAATTCTGCATTTTAAGTTCAGTCACTTGTACGTGATGCGCGAACAAAAAAAAAAAAAAAAAAAAAAAAATGCGTCGCGGGCAGAATGACAGACAGACAAACTTTTGTTTTGGGGGTCGTACTGCATTCCCAGGTGCTTGAAGCGGATAGAAATCTCGAAATTTTTGCATTCCAAGTAGTGTTACAGACCAAAGTCTAATCCAGACCAAAGTATTCGGGAACAGCAGGCTGTGCCTGCACAGCCAGCTGTCCCCGAATACTATTTCAATTGTGAAAAACCCCAAATACTATTTGAATTGTGAAAACCTCGAATACTATTTGAATACTGAAAACCCCGAATAGATACTAAAGGGGTCAAAAGAGGGGTCAATCTAGGGCTCAAAAAAGGGGTAACCCTGTCAAAAAAGGGGTCAAAAGGGGTTCTAGATCTGTGGCACGCGATGAACGTTTCGATCGTCCGCCATCTTGCTGATCGTTGAGTCGAGCGATGGCAACGGCTGCCCTTTTATTCAGCATGGGACAATCTATCCAGCTGTTCTCGCATTTTTCCATTTTTCAGCAGATGTCAGTCCTGTTAAAAAGAATCGGGACTATTTGTTTTACGGGAAATGACGTGCCAAAAAGTAAAGGATTCTCGTGGAGCTCTGTCACCCGCAACTATTTTTATAGAAATCCAATCTATTCTTCGTGACTGGCAACAGTCAAAGCGTCAGAGTTGGATGTTCCCAGAGCGGGAACACTGCGCGTTATGGGGTTAAAGAGGTGAGACTTGCTTCCCCCTATCCCCAACCCCCGCATTCAGCAATGGTCCTGACGATAATGTATGTAATATGAATGCTCTTTTCTGCAAAAAATGCAACTGAAAAACAATTAAAATGCCACTACAAAATTCCTTTCAGCATTTCCCCCCATTGAAATTTTTTTCAATATCGAGATTCTCAGTTCCCTCCCATTCACCCCACCCGTCTGTTCCAAGAGTTACAATTCCTTACACGCCGATTATTTGATTAAATCTCCACTTCCAAGACTTTTAATAGACGCATCTTTTCCGCCCTTCTCAATTCGCGAACGCATATAAAAGTTCTTATTCTATTTTAAAATGCGATGTTAAAAATGTTCCAGCTTAAAGAACACGCTATATAACAAAGACCCGATATTTGTTTGGAATTTTATTTCACTTAACAGCCTCGATCAAGATAAAAGAAGAGAAAAAAAAGAAGAAGAATTACTTTGAATGGAAATTTTCGCAGCTCAATTATTTTTGTCTCTCTCATATCTGATTTTTTATTCGATACAGATGACGGCATTGATGGAATTCTTCTAAACCGTTCTTTGATTTCCCTTGCAATACTGAGAATTAAATTTTTAAGAAGATGCACCCCGTCTGCATTTAAGATTATTGATTTAAGCTGCGAAGTACGCAAACATATCTATCTTTAAGGGCAGGGTTCCGTGTCAGATATTTAATCTTTTGTGAATCTTAATGGAGAAATTCAAGCACATTATTATCGGAAGATGCCTCTCTTGAAAATGAAGAAGACATTTTTTTTAAGGCGTTCTGGTTATATTTTAAAATGGATCTTTCATTTTGTATTTCGGCTAAATTGAGAAAATAAGCTTTCACTTCTAAAATGGATCTTTCATTTTGTATTTCGGCTAAAATGACAAAAGAAGTTTTCACTTCTAATTGAAAACATCATTCCCGAATCAAGTAAATATCATTTTAAAAAGTAACATTTAAAATTTAATTTTTTAAAAAATATTTTATTTGGGGAAGAAAATTCCTTACTTGTTATATTTTACTGGAAGTCAAAGACCAAGCGTTGGAGGCAATTACAACGGGCACTAGAAAAAACATTGGACGGAAATAAGTCTACACTCTATACAGTTCATCTTCGTCCACCTAAAATAAATACCTTCAAAATAAATTAAGGCGTTCTGGTTATATTTTAAAATGGATCTTTCATTTTGTATTTCGGCTAAATTGACAAAATAAGCTTTCACTTCTAAAATGGATCTTTCATTTTGTATTTCGGCTAAAATGACAAAAGAAGTTTTCACTTCTAATTGAAAACATCATTCCCGAATTAAGTAAAATATCATTTTAAAAAGTAACATTTAAAATTAAAATTTTTTTTTAAATATTTTATTTGGGGAAGAAAATTCCTTACTTGTTATATTTTACTGGAAGTCAAAGACCAAGCTGTGGAGGCAATTACAGCGGGCACTAGAAAAAACATTGGACGGAAATAAGTCTACACTCTATACAGTTCATCTTCGTCCACCTGAAATAAACACCTTCGTCTTCAATTTTTATTATATACCCAAATCGAACTTCACGCTCTTCTGGAAACAAGCGGAAACTTTTCGATCGTACTATCTTGTTTTGTGTAAACAGCGCTCCTTATATCTATGCTTCATGCAGACGATATCATTTTAATGAAAAGAAAAATAAACTGTATTGTCTCTGGAAAAGCTGTTTTAAACGAATTGAAATCGCAACTTTTCCTTCAATCTCTGATGACCGTGACTTCAATAGGACATCATGTTCATTGCGACACCTAATTTTGCAACGCAAATGATACACTTTTCTGACTCTCGGAAATTAAATGGAGCTGAAAATAATTTGAGCTCCATCGAGGCCCGTTTAGGAGCTATCGTGTTCACTCACATACACCACACACACATACGTACATACATCTCGTAAAAGTGGCATATATGAATTCGGAAGACCTCAAAACGTGTCAATACACCAAAATCTCGAAGTCGAATTTCTTCACGATTACAATACTTTCCTTACATGGTACATGTTCGGAAAATAAAAAAAAAAGACAGATCCGTTGAATTCTTGCGGTTGTAGCATCCCACAAACTCTGAACTCTTTTTTCCCCATTCATTATGTCATGATCCCCCTTCCTTCCCCCTCCCCCTCCCTTTCTATATATATATATATTTTTTTTTTTTCGACTGACTCGTTGGAAACACTAGTTGCGCAGAGGATGTTTGATGATGTTCTAATATAATTTTGTAACGTGCTTTTGCTTCAATAAATATCTGTTTTGTGGTGTTTATAGTAATTGTAATTAATCAATAGCCCCGAGATTATAGAATATGTAGTAGTAAAGGATAGTTGCGTGTTATACGGTAAAGTGTAACACACACCAATACCTAAAAATCAAACGCAGATCACTTTGATATTCGCCCTTCAGGGAAAGGGGAGGGGGGGGGCTATCTAACCTCTCCTTTTTACCACATATCTTTTGTGGAGGGGGGGGGGGGGACAGTTATCTGAGAAATTCTTACTTTTAAAATATAAAAAAATACGAATCCATTGTTTAAGCACAATTTCTTTTTTTATAAGTAATGATGACATGAACTTGTTAAAAATTTATTCATAAGAATTTAATGTACGAAACTCGCCTGTACTTTCAGGTACATCTAACAGGTCTTATTATTTTTTCAGGCCGCAAAAAGAAGTTTAACTTACACCTCCATCCATCTGCGAGTCAGGTAACCTGAATAGCCGGTTTAAGTTTCGAAAGACATTGCTTCCATTGTGGATATCAGACGTCCTGGTAACCCTTCTATTTGGCATGGTGAGTACCATTCTCCTTGTTTATCTTTGACACTTTGATATAAACTTTCTCTACTGAGTTAACTCACGGTTTCTTATGTTTGGTGAATACGACGATTAATGAACTGGTAGTCTGAGTTGCTGTATCCATGAACACTTTCGTATTCTCTGATCTAAAGAATGCGCCTGTCTCTGGGAACACCCAACTCTGACGTTTTGACTGTTGCCAGTCAAGAAGAATAAATTTGATTTCTATAAAAATAGTTGCGGGTGACAGAGCTCCTCGAGAATCCTTTACTTTTTAGCACGTCCTTTCCCGTCAGAAATATGGTCACAATTCTTTTTAACAGCAGTGACATCTGCTGAAAAATGGAAGAATGCGAGAACAGCTGGATAGATTGCCCAGTGCTGAAAAAAGGGCAGCCGTTGCCATCGCTCGACTTAACGACCAGCAAGAGGGCGGACGATCGAAACGTTCAGCGCGTGCCGCAGATCTAGAGACCCTTTTTTGACCGTCGTCCGCCCTCTTGCTGGTAGTTAAGTTGAGCGATGGCAACGGCTGCCCTTTTTTCCGCATTGGGAAAGGGTTGCGCCTCATAGGGTTAAAAAAATCGTTTGTTCATCAGTTCCAAAGTTGCTCCTTCAAGAACTTTAGTTATAAGTGCAAATGTAATCCAGATAGGAAAGATCCCCTGTTAATTTCTCTCTGCCATTTAAATATCAAAAGTCGGTAGCAGAGTGATCTGTTATCGACGAGAACTAACTTTCTCCGTATAAAATGTGTCTGTTCTGAATTTCCGCAGGTTGTTTTGTGATGCAGAACGCAGTTGTTCAGAACAATAGAGGCAATGAGGAATAAGTCAGGGACTTTTCAAACAGGGCAAAAGAACTCATTCTGGTGGGCCACTGGCTTTAACCCATTCGTGCCTGGATATTTTTGCGACTTTCTTCGATTTTTGCTAACACCAGAAGTAATTGATAAATTTCTGATGTCAACTTTTTGAACAAGGGATGATTTCATTTAAAATCGTTATGTATAAAAATTGAAATGTCAACATCCTACTTGGCCATACTAAAATATTTGGTGGAATTGAGGTTCAATACTCGCGAATAAAGGCTAGGAGAAATAAATAACGTTTTCGAATGATAGCGATATTGCCGTCCCAAAAAAGGGACGCTAGGCATAAATGGGTTAATTTAAGAGGCTTTGTGCTGATTGAAACTGGTGACTTGTGATTAAGAGACTCAATTCGCTAGACTTAAATATAGGCAAACCCTTATTAGAACATAGTGAACTGGAAAGCTACTTAAAATTTTGTCAAGTACGCAATTTTAGACTTTCATCGTAGGAGCGTTCTTCCATAATGGTCCTATGTAAAATAAAAATTGTTTCTCAACGTCCCCGTAAGTTTTAGTATGACTCCTTTGAAAAACTAGCTGCATAAAAAAACAAGATGAACTGACTCAACTGCCGGTGGTTTCATTTACGGCATTCAAAAAAGGGTCTCTAGATGTGTGGCACGCGAGGAACGTTTCGATCGTCCGCCATCTTGCTGGTCGTTAAGTCGAGCGATGGAAACGGCTGCCCCTTTTTTTCCAGCATTGGGAAAGGGTTGCGCCTCAAAGGGTTAACTTCATGGAGATTAGGCAAAATGTATAACTCTATAATCTGCGGGATTTCCTTTGGTGTTATGGAATAAATTGAAATCTATATAATAAATATTTCATCTGCAATTCGACGAACTACTTCATCTGTTATTGGGAGAAATTTCGTAGCATCTTCTTTCGGCATGAAGTGTTTTCTCCGCTCGCCCAGCATTTTCTATATCCTCAACTCAACTCCCTTCGCAGGGATATTGAAATCTCATTGTTTAAGAGAGTGCGTTTTAAAATATTCAATTGAGGAACGATTTCCGAAATTAAAATCCAATGTGTGGAATAATCGAGAAGGATGCGATTAATTAAACGCGCCATCTTGGACGCTTGCACAGGTTTTTAACATTGGGATTTTCTGTTCAGTGAGTGCATCTGGATGTCATAAATGAAAGTATGAATATTAAAAAATGTTTTCTGCGATTGGAAGTCTAACTGTAATTTTGCGTGGAGAGAAATGAGTTCATGGGCGGCATTTCAAAATTTTAACTCTTTAGTTGGAAAGTAACTTGTGTTCCATAACACCACATGGGAATCCACTCTGACAGTTAACTTTAGTTTACAACAATCTGAAAGATTGTTACGAATTTTCGGTGCAACCCGCTGTTCTGGGGTGTAAAATAGTTTAAAATATGGGACTTATTTTTGGTGCCAAATTTGGCGATATTTCGCCAAAAAGTCGCCACGCTTGACGACATTTCGGACATTTGGCGCTATTTTCCCAAAGGGGCCTCTTAAGTTGGTTTTTCAGCATTTACATAGCATAATAGCCTAACCTTGCCTTTTTGAAGCCTTGTTTTAAAGTTCTGTGAGTAAATTCTTCATTGCTGAGTCTTGAGGGACTGTTTACGAAATCTCTCTTATATTTCCAATGAATGTTTGATTGCGGAAGTATTTTATTTCGCGAGAGAAATACAGCATTTTTGAAAGCTTCTGTACTAAGCGGACTGTAATAGCACGTTATACTGGCTGATTGTGATCTTGAGTTTTGTACAGTTGATTGTTCGACGAACTTCTAGAAGTAATAAAGTTAGTGTTCCATCCTGACATGTGGACTGTTTACTAGAACTTTCTACACCTACTGAACTTTAGAACAACAAACCCAGGACACAAGCAGGAAAGTTGCGATTTCAATTCGTTTAAAATAGCTTTTCCAGAGACAACATAGTTTATTTTTCTTTTCATTAAAATGATATCATCTGCATGAAGCCTAGGTATAAGAAGGGCTGTTTACACAAAACGAAATCGTTCGTTTGCGAAATCGAATGCGAAAAGTTTCCGCTTGTTTCCAGAAGAGCGTGAAGTTCGATTTGGGTGCATAATAAAAATATAAGGCGACCCAGCAAACACACGCAGGTTCTCTATTAACGTTCAGAAGACGTTTTCTGAACGTTAATAGACGTTCAGAGAACCTGTGTGTGTGTTTGCTGAGGAAGGTATTTATTTTAGGTGGACGCGAGAAGATGAACTATATTGGGCGTAGATATATTTCCATCGAATGTTTTTTTTCTAGCGACCGTTGTAATTAACCTCCCCAACGGTCTTTGAATTCCAGTAAAACATAACAAGTAAGCAATTTTTTTCCCAAATAAAATATTCAAAAAAATTTACTTTTTAAAAATGTTAGCCTTGTTATTTAATTCACTTAATTCGGGGAAGATTTCAATTAAAAGTGAAATCTTATTTTGTCAGTTTAGCCAAAATACAAAATGAAAGATCCATTTTAAAATATAACCTTAAAAAGTTGAGCCTTAAAAAATGTCGCCTTCATTTTCAAGAAAGGAATCTTTCGATAATAATGCGCTTGAATTTCTCCATTAAGATTCACAAAAGATTAAATATCCGACACGGAACCCTGCCCTTAAGATAGATATGTTTGCGTACTTTGCAGCTTAAATCAATAATCTTAAATGTAGACGGGGTGCATCTTCTTAAAAATTAAATTCTCAGTATTGCAAGGGAAATCAAAGAACGGTTTAGAAGAATTCCATCAATGCCGTCATCTGTATCGAATAAAAAAAATCAGATATAAGAGAGACAAAAATAATTGAGCTGCGAGAATTTCCATTCAAAGTAATTCTTCTTCTTTTGTTTTGTTTTTCTCTTCTTTTATCTTGATCGAGGCTGTTAAGTGAAATAAAATTCCAAACAAATATCGGGTCTTTGTTATATAGCGTGTTCTTTAAGCTGGAACATTTTTAACATCGCATTTTAAAATAGAATAAGAACTTTTATATGCGTTCGCGAACTGAGAAGGGCGGAAAAGATGCGTTTATTAAAAGTCTTGGAAGTGGTGATTTAATCAAATAATCGGCGTGTAAGGAATTGTAACTCTTGGAACAGACGGGTGGGGTGAATGGGAGGGGGGGCTGAGAATCTTGATATTGAAAAAAATTTGAATGGGGGGAAATGCTGAAATGAATTTTGTAGTGGTATTTTAATTATTTTTCAGTTGCAGATTTTGCAGAAAAGAACATTCATATTACATGCATTATCGTCAGGGTCATAGCTGAATGCGGGGGAGGGAGATAGGGGGAAGCAAGTCTCACCTCTTAGGCACATTCTGCTACATTTGGCAAAACTGATAACCCAGTTCGCAAACTTAACCCTTTAACGCGCAGTGTTCCCGCTCTGTCAACACCAAAATCTGACGTTTTGACTGTTGCCAGTCACGAAGAATAGTTTTGATTTCTATGAAAATAGTTGCGGGTGACAAGCTCCACGAGAATCCTTTACTTTTTAGCACGTCAAAAAATGGTCATGATTATTTTTAACAGCACTGACATCTGCTGAAAAATGGAAGAATGCGAGAACAGCTGGATAGATTGGCCAATGCTGAAAAAAGGGCAGCCGTTCCTGGTGATTGGTCACAAAGAACCGGTCGCAGTGACCACACAGTGGAGTCGCATCACTCACAAGTCACAATGTAACTAGTTTGTGATAGTCCTGTGACAGTTGTGACCCTCTGTGACGTTACAGCGACTGTTTTGTGGCCATCTGTGCTATTAGGGTATTGTTGCAATATTTCGTAAGCTATAGAATATGCTTCACGTCTTTTTACTTTCCGAAAATGTACCATGTAAGGAAAGTATTGTAATCATGAAAAAATTCGACTTCGAGATTTGGGTGCATTGACACGTTTTGAGGGCTTCTGAATCCATTTATGCTATTTTTACGAGATGTATGTATGTATGTGTGTATGTGTGTGTGTGTGTGTGTATGTGTGTTTGTGTGTATGTGAGTGAACACGATAGCTCCTGAACGGAGCATTCGATTGAGCTCAAATTGGATATATATGTCATAAACCACCGTCGCAAGACCGGTATTGATTTGGGTGTGTATAGGACTTATAGTTTTTCTACAGGGCTACGACCAAGATTTCTTTTACATTATGGCCTATGGGGGGAATTTCTTGAAAGTGCGCTAGCGTTTAAACGATACATTCGATTGAGCTCAAATTCAGTATACATGTTATAAACCACCATCCTAAGACCGGTATTGATTTTGGTGTGTATAAGACTTGTAGTTTTTCTACAGGGCTACGACAAAACTTTCTTTTATGTTATGGCATAATGGCATATAGGGAGAAATTCTTGAAAGTGCGCAAGCGTTTAAACGGTGCATTCGATTGAGTTTCAATTTGGTATATATGTTTGAATTATTCATCGATTAAAATTTATTTAAGTGCTTGGTTATGATCTTAATCGTAAGTGTTCGGAAAGTCGAGTGGAGTCACTCCAGATTTTTTACATATATTTAAATACTATTAGTTCACAACAACTTTAATCTATTGTTACAGTACTTCGTAAGCTGTAAAATATGCACCCCATGTATTTTTTACATATACTTAAATACTATTAGTTTACAACAGCTTTCATCTAGTGTTACAGTATTTCGTAAGCTGTAGAATAGGCATCCCATGTATTTTTTTATAAATAGGTTACAATCGTAAAAATTTCAACATAGGGTTACCAGGCGAAATACACGAAAGATGAGAGATAATATGACATGGTCTATTAATCACGTTTTAATATGGCAATTATGAAACTAAAAAATAAGGGGGCTCGTCAGGGGTGTCTCCCCCTGACGAGGCTCGAATAGCCCAGTTATTTTATTACTGTTTTATTTCAAATTCAATGCAAAATAATTTCAATTGCAGAATCTGACCATCTGGCTATCTATTCTGAAACAATTAGTTTCTTTGTGAATTTAGTTTATTTTCGCTGACTAATATTCCTCCTATAACGTTACTATTCTCTTAACTAAATAAAAGATCCTCAAACTATTTCATAATATAGTAATGAAAGTCACTATTTACTGAAAAGTCCTTTAAGTTCCGATAGGTCCTTCAAAATTCAAATCAAACTATAGGAACTTTTAATGCAGAACGAATACGGCACTATATAAACGGACGAGGGGGAAAGCGGTAATAACCCCGTAATCTGCGGGATTTCCTTTGATATAAGCGGAACGAATTTTAAATACACTTCAACTGCTGGAAACTGGATGGACTTCATCTGTTACCGGAGGAAATTCGCTAACATCTTTAATTCCGCGTGAATTATTTTCCGCCCCCAAGTATTTTCCCGCTGCCGGAGAGATATTGAAAATTTCATTGTTCAAAGAATGCATATTTAAAATATTGAAATTCCGGATCGGTTTCAGAAATTAAAAGTCAATGACGGAATAATTTTAAGGATGCATTTAATTAAACGCGCCATCTTGAATGCTACAGATTTTGAAACACTGCAGCTGATATCTTCGGCCAATTTAGTCTTTTATCGGATTCCTTTTGTGATATCTATATAAATAAAATTAGACTTTTGTCTGTACATTTCTTGGAATTCAAAAATTTTGCTATTTCTATCCGTTTCAAGCACCCGGGAATCCGATGCGGCCCTCAAAAAAAAGTTTGTCTGTCTGTCATTCTGTCATTCTATCATTCTGTCATTCTGTCCGTGACGCTTTTTTTGTTTAAGCATCACGTAAAAACGGATGAAGCGAATGATATGAAATTGGGTGCCATGATAGGTGATTACTCAACTTAAAACATAGGTGTCGAATTTTTAAAAAAATCTTGATTAGATTTTCAGATTTTGCGAAAATCGTTTCAAACTGCGTAAATTTCTGTTCAAGCATCACGTAAAAACGACTGAAGCGAATGGTATGAAATTGGGTGTCATGATAGGTGGTTACTCAACTTAAAACATAGGTGTCGAATTTTTAAAAAATCTTGATTGGATTTTGAGATTTTGCGAAAATCCTTTCAAACTGCGTAAATTTGTGTTCGCACATCACGTAATAACTGCAAAGGTGAAAAAATGATATTTGGTGACATGATAGGTGGTCACTCACCTTAAACTATAAGCATCTAATTAAAAAAAATCGATCCGATTTCGAGATTTTGTGAAAATCGTTTAAAACTGAGTGAATATTTGTTCCCGCATTACGTAATAACAACTAAAGTGAATGATATGAAATTTGGTCACTCAATAGATGGTTGCTCAACGAAAACTATAGGAGTCTAATTTTTTAAACATATTTATTAGATTTCGAGATTTTGTGAAAATTCTCTCAAAATACGTTTATATTTCTTCAAACATCACTTAATAACGACTAATACGAATGATACGAAATTTAGTGATAGGATAGGTAGTTGCTAATCTTAATTTATACGTGTTGAGAAAGAGAATTTTAAAAATATTTTGATTACATTTTGAGATTTTGCGAAAATCGTTTCAAAATGCTGAAAATTTGTTCCAGCATCACGAAATAAAGACTGCAGAGAATGAAACGAATTTGGGTGGCATGATAGGTTGTCACTCAACTTAAATTCTAGGCTTCCAATTTTTCAAAAATGTTGATTAGATGTTGAGATTTTGCGAAAATTATTTCAATATGCGTCAATATTCGTTCGCGCATCCCATAATTACGACTAAAGCGAATGCAATGATATTACTTAGTGACTCTCTAACCTGTAATATTTTAACAGTACATAAAAATTATAACTTCGCTTTTTTACTTTGGCAACATACTACATCCATTCTGTGTACTCCTACAATGCTGACGAAAGTTCTTGCTTTTTGGAAATTTGCATTCACTAACCCGTCGAGGACGGGTACTTCAGCTACTACTTAAAAATAAAAGTGTGCATATTTAATGGTTTTTCTAAGAAAGATACGCATTGTGTCGATGAGAGAATACGAAAGTGTTCATTGATATAGCATCTCAGAATGTCAGTTCATTAACCCTTTGAGACGCAACCCTTTCCCAATGGCTAAAAGGGCAGCAGGCACAGCCAGCTGCCGTCAAAAAAGGGTCTCTAGGATCTGTGGCACGCGATGAACCTTTCCATAGTCCGCCATCTTGCGGGTCGTTAAGTCGAGCGATGGCAACGGCTGCCCTTTTTTCAGCATTGCGCAATCTATCCAGCTGTTCTCGCATTCTTCCATTTTTCAGCAGGTGTCAGTGCTGTTAAAAAGAATTGTGACCATTGTTTTGACGGGAAAGGACGTGCTCAAAAGTAAAGGATTCTCGTGGAGCTCTGTCACCCGCAACTATTTTTATAGAAATCAAATTTATTCTTCTTGACTGGCAACAGTCAAAACGTCAGAAATGGGTGTTCCCAGAGACACGCGCATTCTTTAGATCAGAGAATACGAAAGTGTTCATGGATACAGCAACTCAGACTGCCAGTTCATTAATCGTCGTATTCACCAAACATAAGAAACCGTGAGTTAACTCAGTAGAGAAAGTTTATATCAAAGTATCAAAGATAATCAAGGAGAATGGTACACACCATGCCAAATAGAAGGGTTACCAGGACGTCTGATATCCACAACGGAAGCAAAGTCTTTTGAAACTTAAACCGACTATTCAGGTTACCTGACTCGCAGATGGATGGAGGTGCAAGTTAAACTTCTTTCGCAGCCTGAAAAAATAATAAGACCTGTTAGATGTACCTGAAAGTACAGTCGTTTCGTACATTAAATTCATATGAATAAATTTTTAACAAGTTCCTGTCATCATTATTTATAAAAAAGAAATTGTGCTTAAACAATGGATTCGTATTTTTTATATTTTAAAAGAAAGAATTTCTGAGATAACTGTTCCCCCCCACACACACACACAAAAGATATGTGGCAAAAAGGAGAGGTTAGATAGCCCCCCTCCCCTTTCCCTGAAGGGCGAATTTCAAATTGATCTGTGTTTGATTTTTAGGTTTTGGTGGGTTACACTTTACCGTATAACACACAACTATCCTTTACTACTACATATTTTATATTCTCGGGGCTATTGATTAATTACCAATACTATAAACACCACAAAACAGATATTTATTTAAGCAAAAGCACGTTACAAAATTATATTAGAACATCATCAAACATCCTCTTAGCAACTATTGTTTCCAACGAGTCAGTCGAAAAAAAAAACAAAAATATATATAGAAAGGGAGGGGAGGAAGGAAGGGGGGATCATGACATAATGAATGGGGAAAAAAGAGTTCAGAGTTTGTGGGATGCTACAACCGCAAGAATTCAACGGATCTGTCTTTTTTTTTTTTTTTCCAAACATGTACCATGTAAGGAAAGTTTTATAATCGTGAAGAAATTCGACTTCGAGATTTTGGTGTATTGACACGTTTTGAGGTCTTCCGAATTCATATATGCCATTTTTACGAGATGTATGTATGTATGTATGTATGTATGTATTTGTGTGTGTGTGTGTATGTGTATGTGCGTGTATGTGAGTGAACACGATAGCTCCTAAACGGGGCATTCAATTGAGCTCAAATTGGGTATATATGTTATAAACCAACGTCGAAAGACCGGTATTGATTTTGGTGTGTATAAGACTTATAGTTTTTCTAAAAGCATTCTACTGGGCTACGACAAAGATTTCTTTTACATTATGGACTAAGAGGAAAGTGCGCTAGCGTTTAAACGGTACATTCGACGGAACTCAAATTGAGTATATATCTTATAAACCACCGTCGCAAGACCGGTATTGATTTTGGTGTGTATAGGACTTTTTTTTTTTCTACAGGGATACGACAAAGATTTCTTTTACATTATGGCCTATGGGGAGAAAGTCTTGAAAGTGCGCTAGCGTTTAAATGGTGCATTCGATTGAGCTTCAATTTGGTATCTATGTTTGAATGATTCATCAATTAAAGTTTATTTAAATGTTTGGTCATGATCTCAATCGTAAGTGTTCGGAAAGTCCAGTTGAGTCACTCCAAATTTTTTTGGTTTGAGATCAAGCGGAATATATGATAACAATAACATTTTTTGGCCTCCTATATCCACCATAGGTTAAGCATTTTAGAAAATATTCTCTTATTAGTCATTCAAATTAAAAATCTCACATACATTCAGAATTTTGTATTATTAACTTCATTCGTCTCGGCTTGACGAAATATTGGGACGTGCAAAAAGAACATTACTCTCCCGTTCCCTAAAATACCACTGCTATGCAAAGGTAAAATAAATAAAAATTGAAAAACAAGACAGATAAATGAAAGGTACTACTACGATCGTGTTAGGTGGTACAAAATGTACACCCGTCCTCATCTGCGTAAAAAAGCTCCACCATACAGGGAAGAAAATTAGAACTGATAGAAAAAAATGGGTAAAAACGTTCTTTTTTAATTCTAACCGTTCTAATTGATAATTGTCGTACGTTTCTACTAGAAATGGCAAAGAAAATGCGATCTAGGCAATGCATTTTGTAATATTCTGTAGTGCACTATTTCGCTTCGCGGAAGGTTATATCTTTGTCCGATTGCGACAGTACTTCCAGTTTAATTTGTCGCGAAGCCTATACAAGTGCACTTTAGAAAAAAGCCAAAAAAATTGGACTATTTAATTCGTCCCTGGAATAGCGAAAATTAAAATATTCGCCCCCCAAAGCCAACAGTAAATAGAACTTTTACCCCTTTAACTCTCAGTGTTCCCGCTCTGTGGAAACACCAAACTCTGATTTTATGACTGTTGCCATTCACGCGAGAAGGCAAAGAAAATGCGACGCAGGTGCGTCGCAGTGACGCAGCATGTGACGCAGAATGTGACGCAGCATGTGACGCAGAATGTGACGCAGCATGTGACGCAGCTGGCTGTGCTCGCACACAGCCAGCTGCGTCAAAAAAAGGGGTCTCTAGATCTGCGGCACGCGATGAACGTTTCGATCGTCCGCCCTCTTGCTGGTAGTTAAGTCGAGCGATGGCAACGGATGCCCTTTTTTCAGCAGTGGGCAATCGATCCAGCTGTTCTCGCGTTCTTCCATTTTCCAGCAGGTGTCAGTGCTGTTAAAAAGAATCGTGACCATTTTTTACGGGAAATGACTTCCTAAAAAGTAAAGCATTCTCGTGGTGGAGCTCTGTCACCCGCCACTATTTTTATAGAAATCCAATCTATTCTTCGTGACAGGCAACAGTCAAAACGTCAGAGTTTGGTGATCCCAGAGCAGGATCACTGCGCCTTAAAGGGATATTGGAAATTTCAGGGGCTGCCCGATACGGTAAAGTAAGCATCGCATCGAGGCGCTGTTCGTGGGGGGCCGCAATATCGAGCTCAAAACGTGGAAAATGTATAAAAGGAAAGCCATTTTTACTTTCCGAACATGTACCATGTAAGGAAAGTATTGTAATCATGAAAAAATTCGACTTCGAGATTTTGGTGTTTTGACACGTTTTGAGGGCTTCTGAATCCATTGATGCTATTTTTACGAGATGTATGTATGTGTGTGTGTATGTGTGTGTGTGTATGTGTGTTTGTGTGTATGTGAGTGAACACGATAGCTCCTGAACGGAGCATTCGATTGAGCTCAAATTGGATATATATGTCATAAACCACCGTCGCAAGACCGGTATTGATTTGGGTGTGTATAGGACTTATAGTTTTTCTACAGGGCTACGACAAAGATTTCTTTTACATTATGGCCTACGGGGGGAATTTCTTGAAAGTGCGCTAGCGTTTAAACGGTAGATTCGATTGAGCTCAAATTGGGTATATATGTTATAAACCACCGTTGCAAGACCGGTATTGATTTGGGTGTATATAGGACTTATAGTTTTTCTACAGGGCTACGACAAAGATTTCTTTTACATTATGGCCTACGGGGGGAATTTCTTGAAAGTGCGCTAGCGTTTAAACGGTAGATTCGATTTAGCTCAAATTGGGTATATATGTTATAAACCACCGTTGCAAGACCGGTATTGATTTGGGTGTATATAGGACTTATAGTTTTTCTACAGGGCTACGACAAAGATTTCTTTTACATTATGGCCTATGGGGGGAATTTCTTGAAAGTGCGCTAGCGTTTAAACGATACATTCGATTGAGCTCAAATTCGGTATACATGTTATAAACCACCATCCTAAGACCGGTATTGATTTTGGTCTTTATAGGACTTATAGTTCTCTTAAAGGGCTACGACAAAACTTTCTTTTATGTTATGGCATAATGGCATATGGGGAGAAATTCTTGAAAGTGCGCAAGCGTTTAAACAGTGCATTCGATTGAGTTTCAATTTGGTATATATGTTAGAATTATTCATCGATTAAAATTTATTTAAGTGCTTGGTCATGGTCTTAATCGTAAGTGTTCGGAAAGTCGAGTGGAGTCACTCCAGATTTTTACGTTTGCAGGGGAGCACCACGTACCTTAGGGTCGCTCCTGGAAAATTTTACAAAATTGCTGCTGCCTCGTACTCCAAGGGGAATAAAATAGATCTAATAAACTTTTAAGTTGTGAGTTGCCCTCTTTTCAGTGGAAAAATAGATAATATGATATAGCATAATAATACACAGAAAAGAGCAGAGAAAAGTGATAAATAAAAAAAATTCTAGGAATCGACAAAAAATTCGCATTATCCAAATTTCACGGAAGAATAGTACGCACGTTTCGGGTGGTACAAAGGGTCCACCCTTCTTTTCAGGAGTGTGGTGAAGGAAGGTCGACCTTTTGTACCATCCGAAACGTGCATACTGTTTATATGATTTTTGTTTAAGTGAGTTTATAATAACATTCTATATGCATATAAGCAATTAACGGCGTTTCCATGCTTAACCTTTTCACTCGCATTATTGAAAAGATGCAGTGGAGAATACTATCCTGGGACCTTAGTCGGAGGCCTTTTTAAGGGGTTCTAATGGGCATTCACGTTACATCTGGAGAAAACCAACCAAAACTCCAGACTATTAGATCGACAGCTCCGCGAATTGATCCGAAACCGTGACCTGAACACTTCAGTATTCATTATACAATATTCAGACTCTTTTGTTTACATATATTTGATAAATGTTCTGACCCTTATTATCGTATGGGTAAATCGGGACTTTGCCCAGGGTCCCCGGTTCGAAAGTTTCAGATGTTGCTCTGAAATATTATTTTATATGTCAAACTTTTATGAAAAAGAAAACAAATTTTATAGATGGGGACCCCCAAATTCATGAATGCCCGGGGCCCCTGTTGATCATAATCTGGCCCTGTAAATTTTTATAAGCTACGTTCGGGCTAAATGAACAGTGTGTAATTATATATATATATATATATATATAATGCACATAAAATACGAAAGACGAAGTTAATATGGTGCGGGTGGGGGGAGGGGGACCGCTCTTGTTATGCTTTTAAAATTGGCGAGTTTGGCGCGTTTCTGATGCAGCAACCTTTTTTTTTTTTTTTTTTTTTTTGTCTTTAATTTCGGTCGCAGACGTTGAGCAACGAGAGAGTTATAATTGATGAATTATGAATCAATAACATTTTTTAGGATACAATTTTTCCGATTTTTCATTGAACTTTCGAAAAGTTTAATTGCTTTGGTTAATTGTTAAGCTGTTCAAGACAACTAATTTTATTTCGTCGTTTGGAGCAATATAAGAATAGCATTTGCTTCAATGTTGAAACCTTGTTAGTTTTGATACCACATTAATTCTACAAATTACTTGGATAACACAATTGCAGGTAAATTTTTACTTTCACTGTTTTTACTATACATAATCTCATAGCATATTTTAAGTATAAAATTATTTTCTTCCATAAAATTTGAGTTATGTAGTTATGCAACAGGTATAGATGTAGAAATCTCTATTTAGAATAGCTAACATAAGAAAAATCATTTGATCTAAACAACCTGTACAATACATAGCAAAATGTTACCCTAAAGTTAGGTGTGTGTGTGTGCGTAACCATAGTACAGCTTTTTTATTATTTATGTTGTGTTTGACTGCTGCGATCTTGCTAGCTGCATCAAAAATGTAAGTTGTTTGTTTTTACTTTTTTAATTCATCATTGTCTGGAATTTTCTAGTTATGTTTATCTTGTCAACATGGGCCTGTTGACTCCTTAGGCAGATAGCCCTCGTGTAACCAATCTAAAAAGCATGCTTGACTCATAAATAAACTAGAATGTCCCACATTTCAATAACGTACAAAACTTAAAATACCGTTATAACGAAATTTTAGGGACCTCAAACGCTTTCTCTTAATTTACTTTGAAAACTAACAATTGCTTGTCTTTCAAAATAGTCCCATACGAGTAACGTCGTGACGAGGGTTGCGGTTGCGACACTTTTGTGATATCGGAGTCGCCATTGTGACCACTATGTACCGGCACATTTCAGTAGCAGTGTGATCGCGACTACGCTGTGACGAGGCATTGTAGTCACATCTGTGACTGCGACCGCTCTGTGTCGTCACTAAAGGGTCAGAGCGGCAACCGTCGTCGCAGTTGTGACTTCTCTGCGGGGTCGCATTGTGACGTCTCCGTGGGCGGACATAGGGACTGTGGCGTGACTAAACGGCGGCGTCACAGCGACTCTTTGTGACTCTAATGTCACAGTTTCGCGTGGTCACTTTTTAGTCACGGGTGACAGTTTTGCTATTAGGGTAGATTAAAGCTGTTGTGAACTAATAGTATTTAAATACATGTAAAATTATGTGGCTTTTTGGGACACATTTTTCAAATTTCAATACATGGGGTGAGAGATAAAATGACATAGTCATTAAAAAAAAAAAAACTAGTTGTGAAAAGATCTATGATAGTAGCCAATTACGATAATGCCGCTGGAAAATCAAAGGTAAAGGTTTGCTAAAAAATATTACAATGTATTTGTAACGCATTGGCCAATAGTCCCTAAATTCTTTTCTCATAAGACGGAAAAGGAAGCAGCACCAGCTTGGCCAGTGCTAGGGAGGGTGAAAATCTCTCTCGGCTGGGCGGCTAATGTGGGTTCGCGTATGTTAATTCGAGCTGGTGTACGTAAAATTTGCTCGTGGATCCTGTGTTCTCCATGTTCAAACGATACCTCTGGGCGTGCCGATTTCAGGTGCTAGGTCTCTCATCTGAAATAAATTCCGAGGTACCGATTGGTTGAAGGCAGCGGCGGATTGACGTCCATGTATCGGGGAAGATTTTTTTATGACCACCCTGTATTTTGAATGACACGTAGTATTATTTTTCGCAAGAAACTGAATAGGGTAGATAGTAGAAGTGTGAAGGTCCCGCGGATCGAAACGTTCATCGCGTGCCACAGATCTAGAGACCCCTTTTTTGACGACAGCTGGCTGTGCCGCACAGCCAGCTGTCGTCAAAAAAGAGTCCCTAGGTCTGTGGCACGCGATGAATGCTGCGATCGTCCGCCATCTAGCTGGCCGTTAAGTCGAGCGATGGCAAAGCCTGCCCTTTTTTGCAGCATTAGGCAATCTATCCATCTGTTCCTCGCATTCTTCCACTTTTCAGCAGATGGCAGTGCTGTTAAAAAGAATCGTGACATTTTTTTTTTTTTTAAGGGAAATGACGTGCTAAAGAGTAAAGTATTCTCGTGGAGCTCTGCCACCCGGAACTATTTTTATAGAAATCCAATCTATTCTTCATGACTGGAAACAGCCAAAACGACAGAGTTTGGTGTTTCCAGAGCGGGAACACTGCGCGTTAAAGGGTTAACAGTTTTCGGACAAATTTCAGGGACGAATGAAAGGGTTAACAGTCGGTCAAATTAAAGGGTTAACAGTTTTCGGACAAAGAGATCAACATAGTTTTTCAACATAGAGATCTCAAATGTCTTCAATGCACTGCAACTTTATGATGCAGATGAGTGAAATCTTAAAACAGATTTCAAAATATTACCTAATTTAAGCGCAATCTGCCCCCCCTCCCCCATGTGTATATCAGCATGAAAACGAACTTTCGAGGTACACCTTCAATAAGATCCTCCTTTAATTTGCAATCCGAATTAATAATTCATACCGCTGTGTTTGAGGATCAAAGGAGGAGTCCGATTAGAGGCATATTTCGGAATGAAGTGAAAGGAAATGAATAGTATCGAATTGGCTTTTGAACTGTATTAGGTATTTGAAGAGATTTGAAATTTTGATGAGTGCAAGGCAGGAAGACCTCGTCCAAAAGTTAACTTCAAATATGAGGGGGAGGCATATAAAATCTCGCTCCGGATTGGTCCTAACAGATTATTCGAAGTTAACTGATAAACCAAGTCAATTTTTAATTTTATCCGTCGTACGTTTCCCGCCTTCAAACGCGAAATTAAAGTTGTAAAGGCGGTGCGATTTTGATATGAAATTTAATTGTATCGATGTAGTTTAGTGCTTTTAATCGATGCGTACTGAATGAGATAAGACATAGAGTACGTTGAAAATTATATTACAATGTAAGTTTAAGTAATTAAAGTAGTGGAAAATGATAAATGATCGGATATCGCGATGACTGTTTGCCATTTTTAACATAACCAACAGAGTTGAAAATGTCAAATTTTCGATTTGTCTGTCTATCCGTCTGTGCTTTAACTGCCGTGGATTTCCCATCGATTGATGTAAAACTTAAATATGTTATTCCTATGTACTGTACTATGTACCCTATTGAAAAGGGTGAATGTTACATTTTCAGTCGCTGTTTAGAGAGGATATTACTCATACTTGCTGGTGCTTTACTTTTGGGTGCTACAGGAGCACCCAAAAGTATTCCGATACATGGGGCTGTGTTGGCATTCATTCCTCTAAGGGTTTTTTTTTTTTTTTTTAAAGAGACATTCGTCTATTTTAAACTAAACAAAAGGGATGTATGTCGTTTCAGGAGTACAAAAGAATGCTCTCGATTGGTAACTACACTGTCTGCAAATAAGTATTTGGACACCTATGCAAATGACGATATCTGCGGTCCTGAGGTACGTCACGGCCTCCGCCGGTATATATCGTGTAGGAAACAGCATCGGCATGAGTCGCATGCAAGATGCCGCGCAGTTCGGAGCTCTCCGATTTCGAGAAAGGCATAATTATCGGGTATCACAAATGTGGCTCATTCTTAAGGGACCTATCTAGCGATCTGAAGTACCCAAAATCGACAGTGGCCTATGGGATTAAAAAGTGGAAGGTGAGCGGTGATTGTCAGGGGTCCCCGAGTCGGCAGACCAACGAAACTGGGAGACAGAGACCGACGAGTGCTGTCCAGAGAAATTCGGAAGAACCGCACCCAACCGATGGCCCTCATCCGCGAGGAGTTTCAACAGGCACCCGGGAGTATTGTTTCAATGAATACCACCCGTAAGGAAGCACATCTGCTTGGTTTTCATGGTCGAGCTGCTGTCATAAGCCTTTGATCACAAAGTCCAACCGCGCTGCTCGGTTAATGGGGTGCAAAGCACATCGAAATTGGACCGTAGATCAGTGGAAACGGGTTCTTTGGAGCGACGAATCAAGGTTCACCCTTTATCGTTCGGATGGCAGGGTCTGGGTCTGGCGTCTGCCCGGAGAACGTCTCCTGCCAGAATGCATTGTGCCAACAGTCAAGTTCGGCGGAGGTGGAATTATGGTCTGGGGGGGGTGTTTCTCCTGGTATGGACTGGGAACCTTGGTCCCTATTCATGGTAAGCTCAACGCCCCGATGCCTACTGCACTATTTTGGTGCTTCCTTCGTTATGGCAGTTTTACGGGTTGGACCCCTGTTACTTTCGGGACGACAATGCTAGTTGTCATGTTTCGAGGTTAACCAAGGCCAATGGAGTTCATCGAATGGACTGGCCTGCCCAGAGCCCGGACCTGAACCCTATCGAGAACCTCTGGGACGAGTTGGATCGCCGAATGAAGGAGTGCACTACCCGTCCAAAATCGGTGAAGGAACTTCTATGTCTACTCCAAGCCGAGTGGAAGACAATACCACTAGGCGTAATACAATGACTTGTGGAAAGTATGCCCCGGAGGGTTCACGCTGTAATTGCCTATTGTGGAGGCTCTATCAACTATTGATTTTGAATAAAGTTAGTTTTTCTTTTCTATCACAGGTGTCCAAATACTTATTGGTAGACAGTGTATGTACGTAGCATTTATGTGAGTACACGGTTGAACTCCTGAAATGTAAATACGCTTTAGTATCCCTTAGAAAGTCTCCCGACCAAGTCACCCCACCTCCTAGGCAAATATCCCACGCGTGTAGCTTCGCCACAACAACAAAAACAAACATTGACTCTCGTAAAAAGTCCTACGCCCAAAGCATCCCACCCCTTTATTGTGCAGAGTTTATGGGATTCTCTTCGGACACTCTATACATCGTTTAGAACAACCTCATTTAAAATTATACTCATTAATTAATTTTTAAATGCTTACTATTGTTTAAAATAAGTATAAATAAACAGTGTTGAATTTGAATTTCGAAGAAAGAAAGAATCCTTTTAAATTGGCTTAAACCTCATTTTTTTTTTAATTCAATAACGCAGTTTCTTTAAAATAGTACAAGCGCGCATTCTAAAAATCTAAATTTCCTTCATAAAAAAAAATGTTCTTAAATGTTAATTTCACATTTAAGAACATTGTGGGTTTTTTTTTTTTTTTTTACCCTCCGCTAAAGAGGGTAATAGTTTTTGGCAGACAAAAAAAGGTCGTGGATGATAATTGATAGTAGTAAATAAAGTAAGCATATGCACTTTTGAAATTCGCATCATATGGATCAATAAAATACATGAAAAATCTTTATTGTTTTAGTGTATACGCAAAAATACATTTAGCTTTACGTTAGTTACAAAAGGATGAAGTAATAAATTCGAGCAATTTTCCACAAAAAATTTACGAATAGTTTTGTATTAATAACTATGAATTAAAAGTAATTAAATTATTTACGTATATTCCATCAAGGTGTTTGCGGGGATGGCAACGAAGATTCTTTTCCTCTTTTTCTTTCGCTGGTTAGCAGGACGATAGTTTAGAATAAAAATAACTTTTTTGTTCTAAACAAATTTATGTAGCTGAAAGGTGTAATATATCTAGACAAAAAAAGGTCGTGGATGATAATTGATAGTAGTAAATAAAGTAAGCTATTAACCGTGATTGATTGAGACTATGGTGCTTTCTCAAGAGACTAAAGACCAAATCATATCGCTTTATTTTTCTGACACACCACTCACGCAGTGTGAAATAGCTCGTAGGCTTGGTATTTCACGCTCTACTGTTCAGTATTACATCGTTAAATATCAGAAGAATATACCCGGGACTGTTGTTCAAGGCCGCGCTGGCCGTCCTCGCCAGTTGTCTAATCCGGAAGAAAGTCCTCGTGAAACTAACCGTCTATTTATGCAAAGAAAAAGGGAAGATCCAGATTTTCGTGC